>JANIJG010004850.1:0-34791 GCA_024611175.1 Megaceryle torquata | reverse complement strand
TTCCTTCCTTCCTTCCTTCCTTCCTTCCTGCCTGCCTGCCTGCCTGCCTGCCTGCCTGCCTGCCTGCCTGCCTGCCTCCCTTCCTTGCCTTCCTGCCTTCCTCCCTTCCTTCCCTTCCTTCCTTTCCCTTTTCTTGTCATCTTTTCATCTCCTTTTGCTTTCTGCTCATCACCTTCTGCCTTCATAGCACCCTGTCATATCTGACTCTATTTCCATCTCCATCCATTTTTCTCTCTTTATCACACAACTATAGCAAAGCATTTCTGCAGAAGTCAACAGAAGGTTTGACATGTAGTTTCTGAGAGCAGAGTTTTTCCTTCTGTAGATGGTAGCTACCCAGTTCTGGGGTTTTGATGGTTTTAGAGACCTATCAATCACAATAAATAGTTCTTATCTCTACAAGTGATTCCACTGAAGCTTATGGCACTCCCCATCAATACTGTGCTAATGACCCAACTCAAGATTATAGCCTGTATTTTGCTTATTTCAAAAAAATCATCTGAGGAGCCAATAATAGTCAGAATGCAGAAGTAGGTATGCATTATCCAACCAAGGAACAGTCACCTGTTGTTTTCTGCTTATGCTTTTAGTTCAATTAAATAAAATTACTCAAACAGCTCTGGAAAGCATTAATACTGTAAAGGAAATACAGCCTCCACTAAATGTTTGGGGTTTTTCTCAGTCAAAATCTAGAACTAAAATAAAATCAATCTGGATGGTCCAAATACAGAAGATTCATGAGTTCTTGTAAGGAGGATAATTGGGGCCAGGAGGTGAATTCCAAAGCTCTCCTAGAGAATAATTGCAACCCATTGACATACTGAGCATGTTTTGGCTGCATCAGAAATGTTAAATCTGTATTTGGCCATGAATAGATTGGAGTTCGTAGTTTACCAAATATTGTGGAATTTCTGTTACAAAACAGAGCAGTAATAGTTTTTCTAAGATAGCTGACATGCATGAGACGGAAAAGAAAAATGGTTTTACTTCCTTCCTAAGCTGGAGCCTGACAACAAGCTTTTTTTCCCCCCCTTCTTTTTTTTTTTTTTCTGTTGAGATGTTGCAGCTGTTTCAGCCTTTCTTATTGTGCTTGTTTTCAGAGTGTGACTGGGAACACAGACTGAAAGTACAGCTGTTGGGTGCAAAATGAATCAGGTATTTCACAGTGGTTATTTGATTAGAAAACAGCGCCCAGTCACACTGCTACAGTTAAGGAATTAGATTTTCAGCTGGTGTAAAGCAGCCTTACTCTGCTCAAGCTAAAGAAGCTATGCTGACAATACAACTTTCAACTGGAAAGAGACTTTCATTACCAGCCAGTATTTTGGATACTTATAGTTTCTCAAAAAAAAAAAAACCAAAACAAGAAACATGATATATTATGATACAATATCTTCTGGTTTTGCTCAGTTTCAAGGTGATTTTTTTTCTTTTTATTCCCTGCCTGGAGCTTGGTATTATTTCAGAGTGGTTTTTGAGTGATGAAGAAAAGAGCAAAGTTCTGCAGGAATGGGAAATCTTTCTGATAGCTCTGGGGAGAGTGGGATATGGGAAAGTTTTACAAGATTTATTCTGAAAAGCTTACATTTGGTCTGGCGTTAACAATGAAGAAGAGACAGCTGCACTTGGAGTATGCTGGTTTTCAGGATAAAGGACTATGTTCAGAAGCAGGATACTGTGAGTGCTCCCTATGCTTGAAACCGGCCTTACTGTGGTAAAGCCCAAGCAAATGCACTGCTTGTTGGGGATTTTCATGAGGGATAGAGAAGTTTTCACTATGTTTTAAAACTACTATGGGCAACCTCTTTCTTTAGATGTAATTTTGGTAGCAAGGCCATCTCATCCTTCTGACTATTCTGGTGAAACTTAGTGCGCAGCGGGGCAGCACTGGGCTGTGTATGGAGTGAGGAGCTACCCTGTGTGCCTTCTCATCTCCACAGGGCAGTAGGACACCCACCCTGATGCTTTTGGGGGTAAAGAAAGGGTCTTCCCATGGGTATACAAACACCCTGAGATGCAGTCACATACTGGCTGCAGTCCTGTCCAATCTGGCTGGACATGAGCCAGCTGTAGCTGAGAAGCCAAGAGTTAGCAAAACATGGTCACACACTCTCATGTCTGAACAGATTCTGAAATGAAAATAGCTTAGGGCATGAAAACCAAAGCATGATGGCACAGATAGACCTTGTTGAAGCAGAGCACATCACCCAACAGGCCACTCACCCTCCTCAGGGCCTCTCTGCACTTGTTAGACACAAACCAATTCAGGATAATAATAGACCTTATTCTAGAGGCCCATTATATCCCACTATTTTTAATCAATATCCCAGTATTTTTAACCAGTTTTTTAGCTATGAAAGGATGCACAGGGTTAGAATAAAGGTTCAAAGTGCAGAGTTCCCTATTATCTGGCAGGGTCTAAGGTTGATAAGGGACAGCTAGGAGGCAAGTAAATGAACACATGATACCTCTCCCAGTATCATCCTTCTTCTGGCAAATGGTGACCCAGAGATTCACTGAACTGAAAACTGTGCCCATATCTGGCATTTAATGGTCCTTTATGGACTTCTTTTCCATCAGTTTTGCTTATTGATTTTGAAAATATTTGTTGTTTTGTCCTCCATGGTACATGGTTACAGTGACTTCCATAATTTCACTCTGCTTGGAATGATGGAAGTTTCTTTGGGGGTTTTCTTAACCTGCTGCCTTATTTCATTTGATGCCCCTGATTCTGTCTGATGAGGAATAGTGATGGGACCCTCACAGATCAATGCTTTGGGAAATGTTCACATGCTGAGCATGAACCTGTTGGCTTTCACATCCAAGTAGACAGAACACCTGATAGTCACACTCATTTCCCGGGAATACTTATGATTGAAAACAAACACTGCCACCAGCACCAAATTTTAATACATATCTCATTTCCCTGAAAACAGAGAAATTAGCATGTGTCATAGCTGCTTTCATAGATTACATGCCAGGGAACATAATGCATGGTACAGAAATTAATATAGACAAAAATAATCACATCTGCTTTTTATTTGTAACTGCAGTCAAGGCTTGGAAAAATATGTCCCAGAATTCAGCAAGAAGAGAGCCAAGCCTTCAGCATTGCTCTCCTGTTGCAAACAGCAAAGTGGCAAAGCTTCACCAGTCCAGGAATCGAGGCTCAAAGTCATTGTGCCTGTCAGCAAAATTAGTTGATGCAGAGCGAAGAAGTACAGAGTTTGGCATCTTTCAGCATGATCATTCAAATCCAGTTCATACCATGGTATATGGGAGGCCATTTCCACCTTTGAACTCATCAAACTTCTTTTGATTTAGTTCCTGTCCCACTAGACAAATTGAGTCATAACAAAACTGACCAGTGCAAGTGGCAAGCCATGCTGGAAGCAGGTGTGAGGGGTCAAGAAATAAATGATCATGGACCTTAAATCTTACAGAGCCAGAAGGAGGAAAAAGGGATGGGATGCCCATGGACTCATTACAAAGGTTGTCCTCAGTGCTCACTGCTGTCCTGCCTCCATGATCCAGAAATTCACCTGGATTTTCAATACTGGCAGTCTGACCCATTTAAGGCTAAAAGCAAATTATGCACATGTGCACTTGTAGAAATGTGAATAGTTGCAATCTTTCCCACTTTAGCATTTTTAAATGAACAGAAAACTGTGGCAAACTCTTGCTGAGTAACATTTTCACATCTGTGGTTCAACTTTTAACAGTTTTATATTAGTGGTCCTTCTTGTGATAAAGATGCTCCCAGAAAAAAAAAAATCCAATATTGCATAATGCAAAATCCATATAGACAAATGAAAATTAACACCTGGTGCCGAGTAACTGTTTTAAGAGCACACATGTTTTAATACTCAGTTTGAACAGAAAAGCTTGCACTCTTCAGAGGAGATCCATTATATTCTCCATGGATTAGAATGATATACAGCATTTAGAGAGCTACATATGTGCCCTTTGCAAGGCTGTGCTGCATATCCCAGGGCATTTGAGGCATTACACAATAAAGTTAACCCTGAGCCTATCTCTACTGGGTAATGGCCTACACCTGCCAGACATCTAGGGAAAAAATAACAATATGATACTTAGATGGGATTGCTTTTAGAAGGCCTCTCATTTTTGCAGAAGATATTTCAACATGTAGACAGTAACATTTGTAATTCAATCCTGCTGACTAGCAGAACTGAGCATCAGAATGATTTTTAAAAGAAGCTGTTGCTTGCTGGTTTTCTACTCAAGTTATTACAGTCTTAATTTGCCATATTATGCATAAATGAACCTTGAGTTAAGTCTTCTTACTCAACTTTAATACGAGATGATGGCAAAGGTAGAATATTTAAATGAAATATTTTAATGTCCATGGACCTAAGTGATCACTGACTTCCAGTAGAAAGTATATATTGATTCATATATTCATTAATTAATTAACCGTTTATTGTTATCTTTGTAGATTGACTTTGACCTAAGCTGAAGAAACATACTTGTTTGGTTTTCTTTTAAATAGAGAGACATAAATATTGTGTTCGCTTTTCCAAGGATGTCTGGGGTTGTAGTTACTAACATTAAATGTGATCTTGGAAGGGTGTTTTGTAGGAACATCAGAAGAGGACCTTGGTTTAAACAAAAGTTCCATCTAATTCAGTGCTCTTTCTCCAACCGTGGTGACAAGTGGATGCCTAGGGACCCAGGCAACATATATAATACCTTGGAAGCTTTAAGCTTCCAACCATTTTCCATTCTGGGGATTTCCTGAGCTATTGGTTTTTGTCTGTTTAGCTCTTTCTATGTACATGTGGAGTTCCCCTTTGAATGTCTGTTCCTCTTGCATTCACATCCTTCAGCAAGGAGTCCCTAGGTCATCACATATTGCTAGGAAGTCCTATTCTTTTGTTTGCTTTGAACCTGACTCTCACTTTTGTCTTTTGATGGTGTTTAGTACTTCCATTAGAAGACAGTACATGATCAGTCTCTACCCACTCATCGTTCTATATGCCTTTTTCAAGTTTTTTTCACACCTACTCAGTCATTGTTCATTACAGGTTTTTTACCCTTCTCTGAACTTTTCCCATGTTAACATACTCCTTCTGTCATGAGGCAATCAGAACTGGACAGAGAATTCAAGGTTTGGGCCAGCCATGCATTTGTATGACATCGGGATGTTTTCTGATTTGTTCTCTAATCCTTTTCCAATAATTCCTAAGTTGCTGGGGTTTTTTGGTTTTGGGTTTTTTGTTTTTTGGGGTTTTTTTGACTGTTGCTGAGTAGTTAGATGCTGTTTTCATGGAACTATCTATCATATACCACTTTAAATTAATCTTCTTTGTTGTATTTCACCTGCTATTTTATTACCATGACATGCTGTCTTGTAAAGTCCTTCTGCCATCCTTCATAGTCTGTCCTCATCATTATCACCTTGAATACCTTCAGATCGTCAGAAAACTTTGTCACAGATCTGCTCAACCACTTTACCAACTCATTTATAGCTGTTGAACAGTATGGATCCCATCACAGACACCTTGCAGAAGACTTCTGATGACTTCTCGCTATTGCAAGGACTGACTACTGACTGCTAACGTCTGTTCTCTTTTAGTCAATTATTTATCTGTGCAAGACCTTCCCTCTCTCCTAACTACCTGAGGGCAGTCACAGAGATATACTTTAATTTCTCTTATGCTCTGGAGAAATGCTACATTATCAAATTAAATATTAAAATGTAAAAAACCCAAAACAACACCACCCCCTAAAAAAAAAAAAAAAAAAAAAAGAAGGGGGAGGAAAAAACCAAACCCAGCACTTTATAGTCTTTGTAAAAAGAAAACCTTCTCTAGTACTGAACCATTTCCGTAGCAGAAGTAGTCCCTGAATGGTGGTGTGTCCACAGTAGATTAAAGCCACACTGTATGCATACCAGCCCAGTCCCAAGCAATAAAAATCAGAGGTTTCTGAGAATGACACTGGAGTCCTAAGCAGCCTCTTCTTCCTGCTGTAGGAGCTGTCTTCAAATTGCCTTTTTCTTCAGGATTATATTGGATAAGCATAAGATAGAATTTCAAGGACTAGGCTGATGCGTGCAAAACCCACACAGTTATATAGACCAAAAAGTGCATTTTTGCATCTCATATCTGTTACAGCAGCACTGTAGGCTAGTAGATTAGTTCTAAGCAAACTCCAAACTTCTATTCCATAGTCCCAAATGAGTTAGGAAGTGTAATCTGAGCTCCCTGTATGTCATGAGGTCAAAGTCTATTCACTTGGGATTTGAGCAGGTGATTTGACTATCGGCCTCAGTAAAATAAAGGTCGGTCAGTGCGTAAAGTAGCGAATAATTTTTCCAAGACTAGAGATGGGATCCAAATTTTCATGTATTGCTCTGAGGTTGCAATGCAGATGTGTTCAAAGGGTTAACACTGTGGCTCAATCAGAAAGAATGCTTGGCAATAAGAGGACGCCTGGATTAATGATAGAAAAGAATTCTTAGCATTTTATAGCAGTGGGTATTCGAGATGAGACATGGCTAATGATCAACTAAAAAGGTATTTGCAGCTGTGGTGCTACCTCTCCCCATAATGCCAACATTAATCAAGCTTTTTCATGCAGCTTTTCAGTCTGTTCTATTTTTCATTGTCCTGAATATAAAAACACAGCTCATGCCCTAACACACCGAGTCAGAGACTGTACTTCTGTGTCACCAAAAATAATCAGACCTTATTGATTTCTAAAAGCTGCACTTTTGGTACTGTGAAACAAACCCATAGCAAAGTCTTTAACCAAGCCAATTTCATTTTAAAGAAAAAAAAAGCCTCTTGTAACCCCAAAATGTAGATACCTCTGGGATGTGAAGTGCTTACAGCCATGAATAAACTGCTCGTATATTTTGTTTAAGTCTTGAATTACAACAAAACATCAGCTGTAATTAAAGCATCTCTGCCTCTATTTTGGAGTCAGCCATCTTGTTGAAAGACCTTGGCAGTGTGAAAAGCTGGTGAAATTGTGTAAGTCAATGTCCTAGCTGTTCTGATGCTGCCTTCGGAGTCAAAAGAAAAGCTTCATTATAGTGAAAAATTAAACATTTGACATACAAGTTATTTCCAGAATGGCTTCAATCTTTTTAAATCATGAACCCCACTGAATCTCAACTTCTCGGCAAATGTTCATTATCTAAATTCCTTAAGTAAACTACACGTGATGCAGCTTTTGAAACATGAACATGATCTTCCCTCATGTAAACAATCCTCTGCCTTTGTTGGCCGATGCTATCACATTTGGGCGCACATCCTTCTGGATTGCAGGTCCAAGCCTATAAAACCTCACTATCAAATATCCACCCCAATCTGCAGATGCTTTATGCCTCTGCTTAACAGCCATGACTCATCCCATTAAAGTCAACAGAGTTACAGTAGTAAAGTTGAGCGTGTGTTTGCAGGAATAGGCCCAAATTCTCAGAAGTATTTAGGTAACTCAAGATGCAGAGAGATGACCAGTGGGGGAATTTCATACTGGTGTGACTAATCTCCCTAAGATCTCTTAAAATCAAGAGAGAGACGGAGAGAGAGGGCTCCTGTAAAGGGGTTTCAGGACAACTAAATTAGGCTCCCGTTTTGGAGCATCTTCCAAAGAACCCTCCAGCTCTCCCTGTTGCTTGCTCTGTGCTGGGCACCTGGGTCCCACAGAAATCTGCACGAGACAGACCCCAAGGTGCCCATCCACGTCTTGTCTGCAGCAGTAGCCACCTCTCTAGCTTTGGGAATAGAGCTCCATGTACTTGTGGCTCTGTAGTGCTGCTCACAGGAGCAACCCGTGCCTGATGTAGCTTTGTACTCTAATGGCTTCATGTGCATCAGGACCAGATACTGTTGATTCAGAGTAAAGTTCACTTTTCAAATGGAAGGACCAAACTGAAAATAAGTGGAAATTTGTTTGACTTTTAAAGACCTGCAGTTTTAAGATTCTTTAAAATAGACATTTTAAGATAAAATTATCCTTTCTTAGATGTACGGGGCTGAATAAATGATCCATCTTTTTTTTACGGTTGATTTATAGATATCTGATGTTAAGGAATAAAAACCATGGAATGACTCCGTCATATTTTAATAAATACAATGTATTTTGAGGATCCTCCAACAGACATGATTTTGCTGTGTTAAATAAAGCAGATTTTATAGCGCTTTAATCAGATCATGATGGAACATTATGCAAAATATTATGCAATGTAATGCAAAGTAATTAATGCAAGCAGAGAAGTGGTAGGAACGTGAGACCGCCGAGCAGCATGCATTTGTGTCACACATTGCCTGCTGATTTTCCCAATTTCTTTCCTTCTTAGATAGTGGTTTCCCGTTCAGAACGCACGGCTCCACATGTCAGCTTTCAGCTGGACTCCCATCCTGTGTCTCCCCAAGTTGTTGTTGAGAATTCATTAGTAGATGATGGCTATACCCTGGTAGTGACTGGGAAAAAGGTGAGTGGTTCATAATCTAATCCTTCTGTGTGCTGTGTAAACCTGTCTTTACACAGAACAGCAACTTCCAGTAAGAGCAGCTCTTCACTCTGCATGCTCCCAGCTCTGCATCCTCCCAGCCTTGCCACTCCCTTGGGAACAGTGGAGGGGCAAATTTCCTCCACAGTAATTTTTTTCCCCTACTAAAGAAACCAACAGCCTAATATTGAGAAATGTTTAAATAATGTAAGAGCTGTGATATAAACCAACAAAAGCCAGGAAATGCAAATTTTAAGGCTGAAAGCCTGTCCTTAATTCAAGTGCTTGCAAAGAAAAAAAACCACACAATGGCTTAAAGAAAGAACGGTGCTCACAGTTTCCTGGCTTTTGTTCGTTTGTGTCATAACATTATAACTTTTGAAGGAGGGTGGTCTCTGTGAGAGTTACGTTGGTGTTTTTAAACCCGGGAGTCAGTGTTCACAGGAAGGTTTGAAAATTACTTTAGCATGCAGTCTGCAAAGAGTTAAAGGAAGATGAAGAGCTGTCATAAATATGCTATTGTCATAAGTAGATATGCATTGTAGAATAGGTTTAAAACATCAGCAGATAATATTACAGATAATCTTAAACCATAATCGTAAGCAATAATTTGACCTCTTGAGTTCTATAAGAATTTACAGAAATACATCAGCCATTTTTAAAGACGGTTATTAATCATTTACTAGAAATGTATGAGATATTTATAAGAGTAATCTTCAAGAAAACTTCCAAAATAGGTTTAAGGAAGGTACTGAAGTGCAAAGAAGTATGACATACTTATACAGTAACATAATTACATACTCATTTTATATTTTGACTAAAAATAAGTCTTACATATTTAGAGTGACTGTTATCATAAGTATCCTGATATGTGAAATAATTTTAATTTTAATTAATATTTTAAGTATGGTATAGTATAGGTTTTTTGATGATGGGTGTTAAGAACCAAGTACTTGGGCTGTCACACGCTGTAAGTGTGTCACAGATACTAATACAGCCTTGCCAGAGTTGAAATAGCCATCATGCCTATTTTTACAAACGTATGAACTAAGACATACTGAGATCCATTTTTTTTTTCCAAGAACTAGTGCAGAACTGGGAGGAGCACACTGCTGTTTTCTTTTTTCCATCAGCAAAAAATGCTATCTTGCTGTAAACACCAGATGCTGGTAGTAACTGTATATAACATTAAGATGCCTTTAGGGTTTCTCCCAAGCGAATTTAAAATCATGTCAGTTAAATTACTTATAAGATCCTATAATTACTGAGCTAAAGAGAAGTCGAACTGCGGCTTGCACATCTGAAATCTGAGTAGCACCACAGTGCATTGCATAAATAGAGACTCTTCTTGTTGCTGAGTGTCTGTATTAAAAGAATCTGTGCACCATGTCTTTCCCCCAACAGATAACAAGGATCCCCCTGAAGGGGCCGGGCTGCCATCACTTCAGGTCCTGCAGCCAGTGCCTGCTGGCACCTGGCTTCATGCAGTGTGGCTGGTGCAATCAGCAATGCCTCAGGTCTCCCGAGTGCCCTGACAGCACCTGGACCCAGGAGACCTGCTTGCCTAGGGTTTATGAGGTAAAGTGGTGAATTTCTCATATTTATCTCTGAGGGAAGAACACGGTCTGCACTCTGCAGATATTTTCTGTTTATTTTTTCGCAATTATGATAGATGAAAGGTCTGCTGTCCTCGACTTCCCCTCGGCATCAGTGTCCATAAAGCCTCTGGCTGGATGCACATACTCTTCCTGAATGCTGTGGGCTCAGGCACTTGTGATGGACAGGTCTATCTGATTGTCCTGGCTTGCCATGGGAGAGCTTCAGCCCTGCAAAGCATTCATGGTAGGGAAGCAGCATGGGTCTGAGCCAACCTGGCATGGGTCTGAGGGGAAAGGCCAGTCACAAAAAGGAGCACCCTTGCTCTCAGACTCCTTTCAAAGGAAGGAGGTGGAGGAGAGCACTTCTCACCCACAGCTGCTACAGCCTGACCCAGTGCAGGAGGTCTCTGGCCCCTGCTTCTCATCCATCCCCATACTGACTCCAGCGATGGAGGTAAGGGTGTTGTTTCCCTGTGGGGAAAAGTCCCTCTCTCCCTGACCTGAGCTCTGCAACAAAACTGTCACCCAAAGCACCCCCTGGGGACGTACTTTTTCCTAACTTCCCTCCCCAGCAATTTGTTCCCATGAGCCCACTAACCGCCAAGGGGGATAAGCCTGTAGCTGCACCCCTCCCTGGGACAGGGGACAGCCAGAGGCTGCTACCAGACAGCCAAAGCCCATCAAGGGTGTGCAAGAACAAGCCGCAGGGATAAGCAGAGAGCTGCACTGGCACGCTCCTGGTTTAATTTATCTGTGCTTAGCGCAGGATACGCACTGGCTGGCTGTACGTGGAACCAAATCATCCCGTCTGAAATGTGACAGAGCTGTGAAGGCAGAGGATTATGAGGCAGTTAACAGACTAGAAAAGTGAGGGAAGACCAAGCACAAAACTTTCTGGTAGCACTTATACCCATTTACTTTTGCTAGTGCATTTAAACTCCATGATGTAGTTAAAAATACATTTTCCTTTATGGACATGCATCTTATAAATGGAGATGAAAATTTGACGTGCCAAACTCTCAGAGAAAAAGGGAGATAAAAGGTTTTTTATGATAATGAATGTATTTAGTGGATGTGCCCTCCTTGAAAGTATTCAAGGCCACATTGGATGGGGCTTTGAGCAACCTGATCTGGTGAAAGGTATCCCCACCTATGGCAGGGGGATTGGAACTAGGTGATCTTTAAGATCTCTTCCAACCCAAACCATTCTACAATTCTATGATTATATGAAGATTTCTTTCAACCAGGTAGATGTTTAATGTACAACAACTTTTTAAAGAATAGACAAGCCAACTGCTAATAACCTAGAAACAATTCTAGAAACACATGTTTACAGGATGTTTTTTTCTTTTCCATGTTCACCTTTCACTTACAAAATTTAGGACCAACACATGCAAAATTCAATGAACAAACAATGAAGCATTATAGGAAATAAACCCAAAATGGATGAAAAGGGTGTGAGTGTGTATATTGGTCTTGCCTTCTATTACCATTTGCCTTTGAGCAAAGGTGATGTCAAAAAGTTGCTAATGCAGAATGTGAATAGTTTACTTTCCCTTTATACAAAAACACAAGGCTGTATTAGATGATCTAATAGTCCTTTCTGGCTTTAGATTGTATGAGACTATGAATCACCAACTCAAAAGGATATGCTGAGAATTAGTCGTGGTACATTTTTGTACACCTCTGCAGGCCCAAGCCACTCACCTCTCCTGCACAGCTTGTTTTGTTTTTCCTAGAGGTCAAGCATAAGTAACATCCCTTAATGATTTTTTTCTTGGCAAAACTTTCCAGCAGTGGCTCTATATGGCCATGCCTCCAAAAAGATCTTTAAGGTTCTGCACCACTTTAATTTCTGATTTTCGGAGATGCTGAGCTCGTATAGCACTCTTTAATTTCAATTATGAGTGTGTGCACTCAGCAGTTTTAAGAATCAAGGACCTGAGCCCATGGAGAGATGCTTAGGTGCATCAGAACTCATCCAGGGGAGCATGCCTTGGATGTGGGGCTGTGGGTGCAGGCGTGGGGCTGGCCGGGTGGCCCCCCTTCCCCATTTGGCTCAGCTCTGCCAGCTCAGCACAAGCCCAGTCTACCCCTGTAATGAATATAGATCTGTGGCACGATGAATCTTAAAGTGAATCTCAAATTACAGTGTGCCCACATTGGTAGAAGTTGTTTCTAGAAAGCTTGTAAGAAAAAAATGCAGCTGAGTACTTAAATCCCTTTGGATTGCTAGCTGTTAAGACAGATTTCATGCTCTACTGGACCATGACATTTAACATTATTACTGAAAAAAAATATAAAACAGATTATTCATCATCTTCTGATCTGTCTTTAAATTCATATGCATAAAATATGAGAAACAAGCCTGTTTTGTTCCTAACAAACAGAGGATGACCTGCTTTGCATAGTATCTGGAATTCAGTCCAACCCTCCCACCCCCCTTAATACTTTGCAGCTTTCAGAGGGACAGATTGCTTGAGGTATGTCATACGATCACTTTAACATGAGGGGAACACAGAGCTTCTCTGAGAGTCTGATCCAATGGATGTTAGCTGAGTCTTCGACAGAGTTTTCCCAGGTTATTACACAAGAGTGCGCAATGAAAAAAAAAAAAAAGGATAAGTTTTTCCTCTCGGGAATGGCAGAGAAGAAACCCAAGGTTTTCTCATGGAGCCCTGCAGATCCTGTGTCTCTGCCCTGCTGTAAGCACTTTTCCTTGGAGCTGTGGGTGGTGGGGAGCAGCCCCACACCCCAGCCCTGCAGGCAGCGCAGATCTCCCACTCTGCCCAGGCAGCGACCCTGCTGCAAACAGGGCTGGCACCAGGACACATCCCCCACCACACCCCTGCTCCCACCCCGCACCTCATCACCATACCCCACTCCCATCCACCACCTCTGCCGACATCAAGGAGTGTTTTGTCAGCCTGGACAAGCAGTGCTAGAGGAAAGCCTGGGGGCTCAAGGGAGTCTCCTCAGAGATCACTTGGTGCTGGAACAAATTGCAGGCATCTGTGTGTGGAGTTCAGGTCCCACTGAAAGGTGAAGGGCACAAAAGAAGAAATAAATTGGTCTCCCTTTTGTTTCTTTGTTGTGGTTAAAAATCTGACATGGTTTGTTGTTTTTGAAGTGAGTCATTTTAGCTGGCTTTTGTTTCAGACATATCAAGAACATTAGGCCTTCTGCTGCCTGTTTAGATTTGAGGTTTTGCTGGAAGTTTCATATGTGGCCTCTGTATTTTCTTGCCTCTTAATTTAAATGAATGGGCCACTGATAATAGATAGATACTTTGTTCCAACAATTTATAAAGTATGTCAGTGGATATTAGCATGCTGTCAACATAAACAAAAGGAAAACACAGTGTTTTAAATTTATCCAAAAAGAATAGGAAAAGTTAACTTTCTCTCCCTTACCCCAAAGTCCAGAGAGCAGCAGGGAGAAGCAGCATGGCAGGCTTTGCAGAAGGACTCGCTCCATGTTATCAATGGAGTTGCCTTCCTACACAGAACTTTGGAATCCTAAATATCATAGCATTTATAACTGATTTGGGGTTTGCTTACTTTCTGTTACTACCTGTGTGATGTAAGCAGACAGAAGATGCCTACATCTACCTCAGTCTAAAATCCAGGAGCTTCACTGTTCATTCCTGTCAACTCTCCCAAGAAGTCTGGGAAAACGCATTTAACTTTCAGAGGTTTTGTCGTACAGAAAAAAATGGAACAAAAATAAAGACATGAATAAAACCACTCTGGGGTTATTTCTTCAGAACTTCAATACAAGTGTCTAAGATTTGGTTTATTTTTTGCTATCCACTTAGAGGTCTTGCCTCCTAAATTTGCTGGCAGAATGTAGCAAATTCTTTTACTTTCCCTCAATTAAGGCACATGGGCTGCTATCACAAGTCCCCTTTGGCAGATAAGATCACTCAAAACTAGTTAAGAGCCTTCAGATTTATTCTCTACGGCTTTGTGAAGCCTGATTTTAATGTCCTTTTTTTGCTAACTTATGGATTACATTTCAAACTCTTCAAATGCCACACATCAATACATTATTGTACAAAACACCAAGACATCCTGTACCCCTACAGAGCAATTTCAGTTTCTGGTAGGGTTTTGTTACTCCAAAAATAGAAAGTGTGCTGAGATATTGAGTGGAACATTAGGATCTGAAGTCAATCCAAATTTCGAAGAAAAAAAAATCCAAAAAAATAAGGGAAAGTTAAACTTGGGAACAGCACAGACTCTACAGGGTACAGTACTGCTCCACACTCTTAGCTTTAGCGAGCATCACTCTTTTTTATGGGATTTGTGCAAAAGTACTGTTCCTGCATAGGTTCCCTCTTCTCTGCTCATTGACAGCTGATTCAAAGCTCATTAAAATAGGAAAGATTCCTGCTGGCTTCAGTACATTTTAGATCAGACTCTTTGTCTGGTTTGTAATGAGGGCAGTAAATTTCCCCATATAGAATATATGGTATAATTCTTTTGAAGTACTCTTCAGCTGCCTTTCTATCTACAATAGTTCATTTATGAGAGTCTCGAAGTATAGACACAAGAGAGGTGAAAAGAAATGTGCTGTCTTACTGGATTTCCAGATGAAATAATAGCCAAGTATCTCTCAAACACTTTCCTTTCAGCTTGAAAATTAAGCCAGGTCCTTTGAAAGGCATAGCTGTATTGCATTTTAGGGGCAAAATTACTATCACTAAAGCATTAAGTCTAAGACATTTAAGACATTTAGGCACTATGACCACAAGTAGAAATTCAGTCTTTCATTCTCTCTTGTTTGCCCAGTGGTACTCGTATGTATGCAAAATTATGCAGTATTGTTAAAAGTCCCCATAAAACTTGAACCAGTGTCTTTTTGATATATATTTCTTTTACTGGTGGTACTGGCCAGTACTTTACTGAGTTTTTTAAGCCTCCTATAGTGTTCCCACACTTTTCCCACCATTGTTATATTTTACAGGACAATTTACAATATACAGAAAGAAAAAAAAAAAAAAGCATTTCCTTTGTAGATTGTCTCTGTGTTTCTGAGGGGTAGTTTATTTTTAACTCAGAATTAGAGGTGACCAAATGTAAAAGATTTAAGGAAAGAATAGCAGAAGTCACGTTAACTTTATCACAGCCAACGCGATATTGGATTATGGTGTCTTTGAAGCTACTTCACTCTGAACCTGACTTTCATCGAGCTGACAAAAAATGGTCATTTTAGGGCTCTTTTGTGTTCAGCATTCAGCTTCTTACAAAATAAGTACATTGTATGTTTTACATGCCAGAAATAAGATGTGAAAGACAAGAACGGTAGGATTTAAAAGACTATTACAATGCACAGCTTGTTCAGTGCCCCTAAACACTATCCTTCAAAGCTTTCTAGTATAGGTTTTGTTATTTATTGCTACTGTCAGAGAAAGCTCATAATGTGACAAATGAAAGGTGAAGAACAATTAAGATGAATGGTAGGACATAGTCTACCAGAAAAAATGCCTTCTAAAATTATTCCTTTGCACATTCTTTAACTCCATTTGAAGTTCAGGAAAAACTGATGTAACTAACACAATATTTTTTTGACAGATTCTCCCAAGCAGCGCTCCCCTAGAAGGTGGGACAAAACTCACACTGTGTGGATGGGACTTTGGATTCAGCAAAAACAATAGATTTGAATTAAAAAATACAGTAGTCCGTATTGGAGGACAGATTTGTGCTCTGGAAGCAAAATCTAGCAACAAAAACAAGTAAGAAACCCAAAATATTAACTTCTTTTTATATAGATATTCTTTATGTGGTATTGATTTTTTTACAATATAAACATTCCATCTGTGTCATCTCCGATTCTGAAATTTCAAACAGGAAACAATCCCTCAGTTTGATAAGCTCTCCAAGAAAAACGTGTTCAAAATGGAGATCAAATAAATCTAGTTAATGCCAAGAGCTCCTGCAGCAGCTTTTTCTGGTTTGTCTGCAAAATGCTGTTCAACATCTGTGGGAGCTGGCAAGAATGAAACTATTCAAAGGTTTGAAAGGGGGCAGGTTCCTCTGGCAGGAGCCTGCTGGGCTCGGTTACATCACCTTGTTCTTCCTCATTGGTGAAGCTGCTGGAGAGAAATGTGAGGAGATGCAGGTATTTTGTCATCCAGAGGCTTATGACCCTCAGCTGCACCACTCCTCCTCCTCCACCTCAAAAATAAGTATTTGAGACAGTGGGATGATGGCTTAAGTTTTAAGACAGAGGTTATTCCAGGTGTTATCTTGAAGAAATAGGAAGTTCAAAGTATGTGACTCTACTACCAAAGCAATGTGCAAATCATGGCATGGCTTCCCTGTTCATATATACAGCAGCAAAAAGATCACCCTCCAGAAGGACTGAACAGTCTCCTAACCTCTGTTCTGAACAGTCTTTGTGCAAACAATGTGATTTAAGGAGACTAGCTCATATATGAGACTGTGGAAATGTAAGGCCATTGACACAAGCTGCCAAAAAGTTCAAGAATAATTTTTGGTAATATTCAAATGTATACAATTAACTTGTGTATATGATGCATTTTTTTCTAATCTTGATGTTTGACAAAATTTGGCACCGAAAGAAAATTCCAAGAACCAACTCAGCCACTGAATGGGAGGTGTTTGTTTTCTCTAGCATGCTTCTTTTTTTTCTCAGATGTATTTGATATACTAAAATTATTTTCTCTGGTGAAGTATAAACACCACAGTGTTTGTATTTAGTATTAAAGAAGATGACCACAGTTCTTTTAGCTGTTATTTCTGAAATGTCCCTGACACACATATATTGATGATTTGTGTAGTATGGTTCCTCCATTATTACATTATTATAAGTATGATGTGATTCTATTTTAATACCAAAATATCAAGCCAGGAAAAAAAAAAAATTAATCCCGTCTTTTCCCTTGTTTTCCAAAGGCTGGAATGCACAGTTCCTTCTGCAAGAAATCCAAGTTTTAATATATCCAGTAGTGTTTCTGTTGGACATGGCAAAACACTATTCAATACATTTTCGTATGTGGTAAGCACTATGATTAAAACTTTACTGTCAAAATTAGTTTCAATATTAACTGGAAAGAGACTCCTCATCAGTCCAATCCAGTATGCTAATTCTATATTCCTGTTTGCTTTATTATTACTTCATGGAAATGATAATAAATGTTTTAAAGTTCTTCCTCTTCACATTTTGAAAATAATGTAACAATCCGCTGTTCTTCTTTTTACACCCTCATCAGAATCCTGTTATCACAAGTATCTCTCCCACCTATGGCCCCAAATCTGGAGGAACTTTGCTAACTATAGCTGGAAAATACCTAAACAGTGGAAAATCCAGAAGGATATTTGTTGGTGAGAAACCATGCACCTTGAAAAGGTAATGTACTTACTAAAATGTGATGCCTTTAGTGTTGAGATGGCTTGATTAAAATGTCTTGGATTAAAAAAAAAAAAAAAAAAAAAAGGCAAATGTGCATTGTTCTCCCCTCCTGGTGTTATGTATCAGAGAATTGATATTGCAAAAAGCATTCGGTTCTGGATTACATCCTGAGTTTAGGATGACTGAAAGGTTCCTAGAAGGGACTATGGTTCCCTAGAAGACTTGTTTATTCTGTAATTACTTCATTAACCTCATTAAAAAGGTTGCATAGTTCATTAGCAGATCAGCTTCTAATGGACTAGAAACTGCCCATTTCCCATCATTTTTGTCATCCCAGCTCCCACTCACTCAGCCCTCTCTTGTATTAGCAAGAGCTGCTGTTCATCCAGCAGCTCCCACTGAGCATCCAGTGGGTACAGGTTACTATTTCCTACTGGTTTGTTTGGTGGAAACCTGACCAGTGTGGGAATGTGTATCTTGTGCAGAGAAGCAGCTATTTCTGTGCTGCTATCAGTAAACAGCCTCCAGACCAGAGACAGCATCAGTTTGGGACTTTTCCTGATAAATACAAACTTGTTCTGAAGATTAAGCCAGAATTTATTGTGGCTCTGTACTGGTTCCTGTAGGAACTCAGGAATCTCTGATGTGCTCTGTGTCGTAATGCCTTCAATCCCAGCTGTATATAAATACTAAATTGCAAGCACAGATTCTATGCTATGGTCAGACAAGCATTCTGAATTTAGTAGCCATACTACCATGGCATAAATCATGCTTGGTCCTATTTTCAGGTACAGCAGAGTGGATCCAGAATTGCCATCTCTGCAGCCAAGGGCAAAATCTGTCCCACTGTGTTACAGGAACAGGATGTCCAGCAATTGCTCTAAATTTTGAGTCTCTCATAATGATTATGGACAGTTGTAGTGGTGAAACATTACACCAGTGGAGAATGTGGGAAAGCAATAGCCTATTTGTTAATGTCAGATTCATAGTCAAATTTTATTCTTTGCTGCTAAATGATTTATTGTATGCTCTTGATCAAATCAGCTAAACCTGACTAAATCAAGAAAGGGGCTTAGGTATTCAAGTCTGATATTTAATCACTACCAAGATCTTCATCACTTCTGTTCGGTGGCTACTTAATAGTTTAGGGTGGCATTTACTGATGTCATCATCTCAGCTGGTCAGTTAATGAACAAATATATAAACCTTTTGGGAATGATTCATTTGAGACATCTGCTATGGGGGTGAGATGACAGCCAGCTCAGAGGCAGACATCTGCTTTGGTCAGGTGAACCTCTAGGTAACAAACCATAGTTGGGACTTACTCAGTAATCATCCCCAGCACCCCTCTTTCTCACCAGCCAAGTTGTTTGAAGACTTCTACATAGGTCTTAGACTGTTTCTCAGGGCAGGTATTTCTCTACTGTCTCTATTTTCCCCAGTTCTGAGGGCAGCTAGATCAAGGGTTTACTTTTTCCTTTAAAAGATGGTAAAAGTTTCCAGATACATATGAACAAATCACTAACCCAAACAGTACACAGTGAACCCCACCTTCCTAGAAAGCTTCATAAGTGGCAGCAAATGCCCCTTTTGTCTAACCTGGAGACATCCTTTGAGAATGGCCTTACCTGCATGGCTCGTGGATGCGGTTGGGCCCAAATTACTGAAACCAGCTGGGAGAGTTACATTTGCTTCTTCTATCAGTTGTTACCTCTGCCTCTGATGTGCCCTGCTTCCTGTGACCACACTTCAAGCTTAAGGATCCTTCACCCCTCCTCTGCCCACTCACCCTCTTTGCTCAATATAGGAGGGGGACTCCCAGAGCCGAGCATGAGAGAGCAAGGGAAAGGTGAATATCCTAGAGACTGCTGCTGTGCTGAATCCAGCTAGCTCTTCCAAAATTTTCACCCTCCTCCCTTCTCCTTGCCCTCTGCATGACCCTCGGCAGCCTCTTCAGTCAGCAGGTGCCCCCAGGGCAGCACATCTCTGACATGCTGGTACATCCCCCTCCACACACACCTTTTCTTGAGGTTTTTAACACAGGGCAAATCCTGTGGATTGGAAAGAGAAAGATGTTATCCCTTGGTTACAGCAGAGCAAGTCATTCTCCCTAAATTTGGAGCATGCAGTCATTTTCCAGACTGGAAGGTGCCTTTGCAGGGAACAGGGGCTGGCGTGTCTGCCACCAGCAATGGGGAAAGACCTTCCATCAGGCAAGGTGCAAGTCAACCAAATTAAAGTGGGTTTTGATCCTAAGCAGTGGCAGTGTTGTTTCTACCTCATGCCATGATTATTTTGTTGCAATACGATCATCCAGTGTGGGAATCAATGACATTTTTTGACAAGCAGGTCCTTAGGCAGGGTTGGGGGGTCACTAGAGGACAGTGTTTTAAACCAAGTCCATGTTTAATCATGCTGACAAGCAAGCCTTTTCCTGTCCTTCCAGCGTATCAGTGAGTGCTGTGGAGTGCTACACTCCGGCCCAACGAATTCCCCAGGAATATCGTGTGAGGGTGGGAATCGATGAAGCTATTCGAAACGCGAGCAGTCATTTCACATACAGAGAAGACCCTGTTGTTTTAAAAATTCATCCGGCCAAATCTTTTCTTAGGTGAGTAAATGTTTCTTACAGGAGTAAGAAAAGTAATGAATGAAAGAAGAATGGCTACGCTGCATAGCAATCTATCAAGAGAAATTGCATTTTTATCTCTATCTGCCATGCCAATTGCTTCTATTATGGTGCAGTTGCAGAGGGCAGATCATTTCCTTTCAGAGGTGAAGGAGAAGGGGGAAGGGCACTTCTTTTCTTTGTGTGATTTAACTCCTGGCTGCTGCTGAGCATACCTGTGATGTCCTGCTGATATACCTACTGTATAGCTAAGTGTGCCTCCTATACTGCATCTGGACATTACACTGATCAGTGAGGAAAATCATTTAAAGTGACACGTCAGCAGTACTCAGGAGAGCAAATGGATTTTAAAATAGTCTAAATCCAGTGCTACATAAATATTATGAATATATATGTATGGTAGTATGTGTGTGTTTTTAAGTGACATATTTATGGTTTCAGTAGCTCTAACCCAAGACATTTGCCTTTGCCAAAAAAATGTCAGCAGTAAAAAAAGACACCTTTTCCAGCATTACTGAAAGCATTAAGTAAGTTAGCAAATGCTAACTACAAGTATGCACCCTTCTTTAAAATGTACACATTTGTTTTTTATAGCCTAGAATACCACCAGTTTAAAAATTATTTTTCTTGTATTTTATTACTTGTTGTAGCAAGCGTAAAAATTGTTTCTCCAGAAAATAATCTCACTGCTTAGAGCTAGGTATTTGCATTCTGGTTTTATGTTGTCATTTACTCTAAAATATAATTTGTAATTAAGATTATCATAGCAGATGTATCATTATCCCACTCTTTTTTCTTTTTTTTTTTTCCTAGTGGTGGAAGTACAATCACAGCTCAGGGAATCAACTTGAACTCAGTGTGCTTTCCTCAGATGGTGATTACTGTACCTAAACTGGGAATGAACTTCTCTGTGGTGAGTCAGTCTTGGAGAAGACAATCTGTTATCTTGTCATCCTCGGGTGGTGAATGGCACTGAATTTTCTGTCAAAATACTTTGACTTTTGCCTTGAAACTTTGGGGCTTCCATCGACATTTTAGTGTTTTCTACGCAGTTTTCAGAGTGTAGGCAAAATTCAACAACAAATTTGAAATTAACCTGGGAGTAAAAAGCAGGATCCTCTTCCAAAAAAAAAAAAGGCTTTTGCAGTATCTGATAACAAGAACTTTATATTGCAATTTAACAATGCAAATTCGGTGACTAAACACAGAGCAATGCATTCCAGGTATGTCAGAATACATGGCAAGTTCAAGTGCTACTGTTCTAGGTAGGAAATGTATTCAAATGGTGACTGTGGATATAAAAGGAAAATGGAACAAGTGTCAAAGAAAAAGGAAAAGCAAATATGTAAAATCAAAAGTAAGTATTATTTCCAAGAATTTCTGATTGCCAAACTACCTACTGGGGCAAACATTTCCTAATTCATCAAAGTTCAGCAACTAAGTTCTAAGAGAGGCAAGAAACAGAGGTTCAGTCAGGGATCTGAGCCTTCTTCTGTTACCTGAGTTGATAATTGACAGTGTCTAAATCTACATGAGGTGTTCAGGTATAACCATGTTATCTACTTTAATTTTTGTAAGGCAAAGATGACATTTATTGCCTAGTTGTACAGGAACTGTTTCATGTAAGCTTTTGCCTAGACATTTGTCTCATACCTTTGACATTTTCTTGTCCTGTAAGGTCTGTTTAGCCTAACTGAAGCTAAATTGACCTACACTCTTTATGACATGCTACTTTACTGCTCATACTCTCAGCTTATTTCTAATGATCATCATACACTATTACCTGTATTGAATTCTAACTATTAGACCTAGGTTTGCCTAAAGCATTTTAAATGGGATGTCTGCAAATTTGCAGTCTTTTATAGCTTCAAGGTCATAATATTCTTCATGATCCTCATTTGTATAATATGAGTGTCGGGACCTGAATTTCAGCTGAATGTAATCATGGTTTGTAATTTAATGGGTTCAGATTTTAATCTGTAAATCGTTGCCCCTGCAATGAAACATGGTGTTCAATGTTATCAAAAAGACACTTTACCCATGAGTCAGAAAGCAAAATATTTTGGTGAAATAAATAAAACTCAGAATTTACTAGGTTCTGAGTAATGTGGACATGATTATTTCTAAGT
The DNA here is from genome assembly GCA_024611175.1 of Megaceryle torquata. Lineage (NCBI taxonomy): Eukaryota > Metazoa > Chordata > Aves > Coraciiformes > Cerylidae > Megaceryle > Megaceryle torquata. The sequence continues at coordinate 12,573 of JANIJG010004850.1, read as the reverse complement.
ACAAAAGATTTCCAAAGAAAAGATCATTACTGAAATCAATTCTTTAGATTTTGCTTTTTGTGGATTTGAGCAGTCTTTCCTTTCAAGTGAAGATCATGGGCTTGCTTTCTCAAGTCACCTGTGAGAAAATACAGTCTTGCTTCTCTTCAGGCCCTGATTCTGCATACCTTGATTGTCAAATATTAGGGACTTCCTCAGAATTTGAACAGATTTGAAAGGAACTGTAGTTTTAAAGAACTAAATCCACTGTCCAAAGGTGACTGGCAGCTCCAGGCAAAGAACATTATAGAGTTTACACTCTCTCCAAACTATTGGGGAGCAACCTTTCCTCTGAGCAGTGGTTTGCTGCCATCCTGCCTTTTAACCTGCAGTTGAAAAGAAGGCATGGGCATAGCCAGTCAGAATAAGCTCCCTTATTCTTTTTCTTTTCATACATTGCAGTGTGTGTGATATTTGCCAACCCTCAAGACGAGGCATGTCTGACCCTCCTTTTCCATAAGGATATCTGTCCCCTACCACTGCTGGTCTCCAAGAATATGCTCCAGTGTGAAAGCAGCTGTACACCAGTTCATTCTTCTTGCACAAAGGGTGGAATATAACCTCAGTTCAGGGTTGTTTATACTTTGACACTGCCCAAGCAATATATTTTACTCTATTGAAATTAAAGGCTTCTGGCACTCAGTGGCTTTCCCTGCCTCTGTGGCAGCTCAGCTCTGCTTGCCATTTGTTCTGCCACTAATCTCTATCTCAAGCTTTTTTTCTCGAGGAAGGATATTAGTTCTCAGGGAGAAGGGGAAGATTTATAAGTAGCAAAACAAGATTGCACTATGCAAGTGAAGCAGAAGATGCTGGCAGAGGATGACTATGGTTGCAGCGTGTCCCATCCTGCACTGGAGATTTTGGGCCCTATACATGAACAATATCCCCAAAAAACAAGCTTTCATGCAGTCATTACAAAAATAAATGACTATTGGGGTCTATTTACAGCAGGGACCCAGAGTTCTGCAATGAACAGCTATCCCATTTATAAAGGAGAAAACAGGTTGTGGTCCTGCATGGACCAAACCCAAACAGTAGGATACAAACCAAAATGAGCAAGAAGTCCTATAGCTGAGGTTATATGTCTTTTTGCTCCCTTAGTCTGGGAGAGGTGAGCTAACTGAGTCATTTTATTAAAAAAAAAAAGTTATTTAAGCCTTTTTTCTTTCCAGTTTTCTCTCACCAGCCTCCTCCAAGAAGCTGCTTTTGTCAGCATTCAGAAACTCTGGCACTTGGGAAAACCAAAGCCAGCACTGAAACACATCCCAAAGCATCAAAGGAAAGTACAGCTGGGAGAGACCACAAAGACGTAGCCTGGCCCACTTCCCTGCAACAGGAGCAAATATACCCAGACCACTGCCTGATGGATATTTGTCGAGGCTGTTATTAAAGCTCCCTGTGAAAAAAATTTCACAACCTTGCTTAAACAAGCTTTGGAGAGAGCTGCTCTACCAGCTTACCTAGTGGTTTGGAAAGCCTTCTTTCTAATAATTAACCCAAATCCTAGCTGCTAATTAGCTATCTTCTTGTTTAACCCTCAGTGGACACAAACAACAGATCTCTGTGGACACAATCCAGTCTCTCCTGCTAATTTTACATATTTGCACTACATTAGGATTCAGCCTTTCCCTTTTCCAGTTAAAAAACCAAAGATCGAACTTCTCTGAATTCTCCTGGTAAGTGAGCTCTACTCATTCTTTCTGCCACCTCCCAGGCCCTCTTTCATCTCCATGAAAGGGGTGGTGCCTGATTTAAAAGAAATCTCACCTTTTCCTGTCAGGTATCTGTCCTCAGACCCTTAATTCATTCCTTCAGGCTTAATTGTGGCCTTGAGCCCTGAGGGAGTCACAGTGTGAGTGGAGTAAGCAGCAGAAGCTGTTGAGGATGCTCTGCATCCCAAAGCCTCAGAGAGCAGAACCAGCTGACACATCCTGGGACATTTACTCTTCCTGTCTTTCCTTTCCACCCCAGTGGAAGAGATGAACAGTACAACTGCTGAAAGAGTTTTTCTGGAACAAGTCCCCACAAGAAATGGAGTTTCACAGAGACTGAAAAGTTTTGGGGGCAATATGCCAATGCCCTATAGAAGAAACATTTAAGTTGAGCTTTTCAGCTTTTATGTTTGAAGTTCAGTATTTCTGAAATTTTTCTTCTATATGGAAAAAATGCCTTGCTTCAACTTCATAGTTTTCATTCATATTTATTTAAATTTCCTTTAAATTATTCAATACTACGTTCACACTAGTTGTGTTTATGTTATATCCTATGTTAACAGTATCAAAATACTACATTTTGCCTTCCTTGAATGTGGTATTTCAACAAGTGAAAAAAATGTTCTAGAGTTATCGAACCATATGTTTCGATACTTGCAATGTGTCTCTTTTTAATTTCTATTTCATTAGTACTTTTGACCATTTGTTCTGACTAGGAACAAAAAATATGGATTTAGGCGGTGCTGCATAAATTCCCAACAGCTCTAGACAGTGCAGAAGAATACACAAACCCTCTCACTTCTGCTCACACATCCCGTTCCTGTGTGAGGTACACAAGGAGGGAAGCAGCTTGTTCCTTCTTTTCACTTTGTGTTGTGCCTGTAAAAAAGCTTTGCACGGTTTGGAATGGTGTTTGATCAGGAGCCTGTTTCAAAATAAGTGTCTTCTAACCTCTGCTATAAGTTGTGCTTGATGACTCTTCTACCGAACCACTTGAGGCCACCATCTTCTCTTTGAAAGCCTGCAATTTGCATTCATTCTCTAATAGTGAACAAGTGGTCATTTGGGGATCTTTTGCTGGAGCATTTTTAATATTCCATCTATTAACTAATTTAGATATATATTCCCACTGCTTAATCTCTTCTAACCATGAATGTTGCAGAATTAGGAAGCAGCACCTTCTAATGCATGACCTTCAACAGCTGACCCTGTAGCTATGCAAGATCATCTCTTTCCACATGCTTTTAATTTTCTCTTCAGTAAGTAGTCTCTTGAATGATCTTTATCATTTCTTAGTTGCTCCCTGCCAGATGCGATTGCCTACTGTATTACAGGAGAATTTTAAACACCCTAAAGTTCCTTCAATGTTTACAAGCCTGTGAATGGTCCATACTCATAATATTCACCAAAATGCCTAGAAAATTCACCTGTGAATGTCTGCCTTGTATTTATTAAATAATAATAGAAGAAATTCCCTGGAGACTGTGGATGGTAAGCATGTGGTTATTGAAGATATTCCTGACTACCTATCCAAAGACCCTCAGGGTTGGATCCTCTATCTGCATAAAGCTGCCACAGAAGCCCAGCAAAGTGTTTCCCTCACAAAGGGGAGACATTGGCCTTTCTTTCTGTGCTGAATCTACACCTCATGCACATCTCCTGCCAAGGAAAGAGTGCAGCAGGGAGTGTCAGGCAAAAGCTCATGCCATGAAATCACCAGGTTGCCAGGGATATGGTGCTAGCAGGTATGTTGACCATTGCAAGCCCAGGGAGGAAGACTTATGGTCAGTATCAGTCATGTATCATCTCCCCTGCCTTCCTCCAAGAAGACAACTACAATAAAAATGCTGCTGGCCATTCACTGCACTACCTGAAATAGGAGCAAAAGCCCACAAGTTTCCAGAAAAATCTTCAAGGTGCCCTGCTTGAGTGTCATTGCTCAGTTTCTAACCTACACAGAAAAGCTTTCTGAATGGGCTTTCCTCAAGTCAGACCTCAATTGTCATCTCTTTCTATTGAGAAATCATCCTTTGGCAAAGACAGTGGAGACTCTCCTTGTCTGTCTTTAACCTCATTCTTCTTTCATTCCTTACTGGAGCTCCAAAAAGTTTACTTTTTATGAAAGGACAAATCATCCCTTTTCTCTCTTCTGACTGCTACAGATTCTGTAATACACATCCAGCTGCCCCACTGTTATCTGGGTCAGCTGCTGTGAGACCTCTGGAGCTCAGTGATCCTCTCTCATACTTTTCCTGTTGTTCTATCAGATGAAAAAAATTGAATTGGGCACAGAAGTTCAGATTCTGTAGGTCAGGTTTGAATTAATTGCCTTAAGGGTCATACTTTACAAATGAAACAAGAATACATACCTTTAAGTGATGAGTCATATGCATTGCGCAAGGGATTATTCTTTCCTTTGAGGTATAGTATTCACTTATGCTTGTGAAATGCTCCATATTTTTTACATATTTTCTTCCTTATTGTCTTCAGATGTAGATTATAGTCACAAGTAGAATGTAGGCTTAGCTTTTAAAGTGAATGTACTTTAAATCTTAATTAAATAAAAGTTAAAGGTGCTGGGTGATAGGCAGTATCTTAACTGAGAAGGCAATAGATTGAATTAGGGTTTTTTTCTTATAGATCCTCAATCCAATATTTCTTGAAAACTAAACCATCATATTCTTCAATTGCTAAAACCAATTTCAAGGTAAAAATGTCATGTCAAATAATGTACCAATAAGGGCATTGCAAATAAGATTTTTCTTGACCTTACCAATCAGTCACATTGCATCCCCTCCAAAGAGTATTATTAGATTTTTATCATTTTCTGAAAGCTTCCTCTTCAGAGACCAGCCTGATAAAGTAAAGTATCTGATTCTAATAGATAGCCACAAACAAAGTTATGAATACCACTGCTATTCATTTAAGGAATATCACTACTCTACAGTAGATAAAAAGCCTAATGAATTTACATTAATCAAAAAATAATGATTACCTGGGACATACTTGGGTTTATAATTACATATATATTTTAGTAATCCCTTTTTCAAATTGACACAATATGATAGATAACTTTACAAATATTCGTGTATCATGGAAAAGCATGGCTTGATCATCCATTATACTAATCATGCATCTTATTATTACCATACTGATGCAAATTAATTTCTAGATCCACATGATATAACAAAGCCTGAGATATAGTCAATGGTGTATAACAAGGTATTCAAAAGAGTAAGAACAGTCTGATACTGTAAGCAAATGGAGTGAAATTCCTCCTTGTCTTGTGTCCCACAGGTTACTTTGTTGTGATGGGGGATACACAGATATTTCTGAATTTGTGCTAGGAATCTCAATCTGTTAGTTACATGAGCACAAGTTCCCATAGCATCACTAAGAGATGCAGCAGGTTATTTAACTGAGTGCCAAACTCACAGCTCACAGACATATAACTCTTCTAAGTGGTGCTCTGAAACTCTAGTGCTCAGTTTCAGAGCCTTGAAGATGTTTCCATTGGCTGAGTCAAGATTTCACAATATTATGCACAGAAACATGAATTGCTGTAGTGATAAGAAAAAGTGTTGATTTGTAGATAGCTAATTTATAATTTAATCCCACCTTTCAAGCTAATGTGAGTATATAACTGATATAGCTTGAACAGTTATGTCACTGATGTGAAACGGAAAAATTACATGGCATTAATTTAGTATATTGCAGACAAATGTAAGCTAATTTCACAGCTCTTTCACACAGCGTTTTATAATGAGAACCAATTTAGTTTGTAAAACAAAACAGGAAAAATATAAATATTTTGGCCTTCTTTAGATGTGCAAATGTTTTCAACAGCACTTGGTTTTCTAGAGAAATTTGTTGTAGAACGAATGTGAGAGTTATGACGACTAGGAGCTAAACCCCATTCTTACTGTGGCACATGTCAGTCACACTATTTAGATTGGAAAAAAGAAAAAAGTGTAATCTCTGCTTTCAGGGCACCGCGTGAAAGGGAGGCTCAGAGAAGGGACTGTACGACACAATCACAAACAAGCCACTCGGCAGTTTGCGTGATGCTGCCCAGCTCCCACCATCCCTCCCATCGATGCTTGTAGATGTGCTGTTGACATTATAATCAAATTACTTGCGTAGAAACCTTCGTGGTCGAGAGAGAGAAGTTGACCCTTCTATAGCACCGTTAATCTAATTAAAGCTGTTGTCTAAAACTGATCAAATGAGTCCCGCTCTAGGTGAGCCTGTTTCCCTCTGTTGACTCTAAAGGCAGTTGAGACAACTAACTCTGGTGAAGGTGTCTGGATGTAAGCTGGATCCCATCTACAAGGATTCATATTATCCCTGCAAACTGCCTGAACTCAGCTTTGGATCAGGCTGTCTGTAAATCCCCTCTGTCCTTGCTTGCAACACATCAGTCCATCTAGGAAGAACCTGGGGCCATCATGTCTGTCTCACAAATCCATTGTCAAGGTGGTATGGGATAGAGAGAAGCACCCTGGACAGACATTTCACACTGGATCACACCCCCTCAGCACAAAGCGTGCTCTGGCTGGTCTTCTGGAGTGTGGGGTGCACCGGCAGCTCTCCCCCAGGAAGCATCTCCAGAGCAGGGACTCAGAAGGAGTAATGGCAGAGTGAGGCCCAAGTGTGTCCTAATGCCTGTTGTCAGGCAGCTCCTGCACTGCAGCGAAGGGCAAACTCCTGGTCCAAGATACAGTATGGAGCACATCCCAGTCAACAGTCCCAGGAGGGACTTGCACGACACCTGTGTACCAAAGCACCAACTACCACACTTTTGGGGCCTTACACATACATTTTTAGAAAGAAGATGCACCTTCCTGAGCTTTCATGGCCCAGAATCCCACAGTGGCTCTGGCTTTAAACCACTTTCTCACAGAGCTGGTAGTGCCTTTCTGGAAACATAGCAACTTAGCCATGGTTTACCTTTATTTTCTGCTATTTCAGTCAGATTAATTGACCCTGTTTTTACATTTGCCTCTGATCCCCTTGCTATAGCTTTGGAAGTAAAAAAGGAAGAGATACGCATGTGGAAGTCACTCTGACTTTGGCTGGGTAAACTGAATTATGGCTGCTCAGCACATCAGGCTAGCCTCCTGATGGTCCTTGGCTTTGGAAATGATTTTCCATTAATTATCTGCAAAATATTTACTTTAAAAGTGCTGTGAACAATCAAGCCAGGAAGCTTGTTTACTTGAACATTTCCTCAACAAGAGTGCAAACACCACTGACATGAGGTTTTTTATACTTTTCTCCCAGGTCTAAATAAACGCTGTGTAGCACTGACCAGGATTTTGCTTTGCTTAAAGAAGAACAAGACTTCTGGTGTTTATTTTTTCAATATATGTGTATTGTTAAAGAAAAGTTATGTTCATCGGTGACTTCCTATGCACGTACTTACTGCAATTACCTCTTTTTTTCTTACAGGCATGTAGCCACCGCTCTAGCTCCGAGATAATTTGTTGTACAACTCCTTCACTGAAAGCCTTCAATCTCCAACCACCCTTTGTAACCAAAGTGTTCTTTATTTTTGATGGTGTCAGCTCTTTGTACTTTGATTTTGATTATGTAAATAATCCTGTATTTAAGCATTTTGAAAAGCCAGTGTTCATCTCAAGAGGCAACCAAAATGTTCTGGAAATTAAGGTAAGGAATGTTGAAATAAGTTTTTCAATTATTGACGAGTGCAGATCAGCAGCATAGCACAGAACAGGCATTTTGATGAAATAAGGGAAGCAAGGGCAGAGAGAGCGGTGTGTTTGGTACTGCATTCACCCAAGCCTCCAGCTGTCACAACTTCAAAGATTCAGAGCTGAAAATGAACATATATACCAGGGTGGTTGTTGGCATTAGATGGGGTGGGAGAGGGGCTTTCCTTGGCCTCGTGAGAGGACCCCAGTGCATCAGCTTCTGATGGTGATGAGCTGCATCACCAGTTTGGGGCTAAACATGGCCAGCAGCCCAGAACCTGAAGTGTGTGGTCTGTGCGTGAGTCTTGGCTCTTACCATCACATGGTTTTGTGTCTTTCCTCATGGAAGACGTGGAGCTGCCTTTACAAAGTGGCCAAGCAGCTTTGGCTCTCTAGATCTGAGGGAAACTCTGGACTATGCACAAAGTCACTCATGAGGATCAGTCACCATTGTAGCATAAATATTTATGGATCCATGAAAAATGTAAAGTTGATGCTGAGTGCCTCTTAAAAGAGCTTTGAGAATAGCCTACACAGCACTGAGAAACATCTCTTAGGAATTTGGGGCCCTCGCAGGCACTGGCTGCTCTCAACTACAGTGCTGCAGAGAAAGTTAAATCCATTTTGTGAGTCCTATTTCTTGAATTCTAATGCTTTTCTGAGTTAGAGTATCAAGTAGAAACAACATAAATGCAGGTATTTCTAAGTTACGATGAACGCTTATGAAAATTTATTATTGTGTACATTTAATTTATTCTATATAATTCTATAATTTGTATGGAATATAGTCTATAAAAAATGCTTTACAGAGGGGAATCAGTCTTGCTGCTGGGGTTATCTTTTTGTATAGCTCCTCCATACCTCTGTAAGCCAAAACTTTTCCCCTATGACAGTCATGAAACCTTAAAACCCTGAGGTCTGTAACTCCAAGATGGTCCAGTGGACCAGCTCCTGAGCTGCAGGAAATCAGAGGGAGTTACCTCAGAGCCTCTGTCAGCCATTATGGGTTCCTGTCAAACCCTTACTATTGATATGTCTCCACAAAGTGTTTTGGGAAAAATTCCTAAGAATAATCAGTCTGAATTTTATTTTCCCTTGTTTTTCTACTTGGAACTTGTGGCTGTACAATCACCTTTTCCTCAACGCAGAGCAATTCTCTGGTTCAGTTATGGAGAAACACTTAGAAAGAGTTCTGGTGCGCGGGTCAGTGGAGAGCTGGGAATATATAGCTGCTGCATGGCTCAGTGCCTTTGTGCAGTGACAGCAGTGTTTTCCAGTATTTTCCAGGTCATGCATATCAACCAATTGGAAAGAAGTCTAATTTGAGAACAGTCATAGAATAACTTAGTGGAAGGCACCACTGGAAGTCTTCATAGTCTAACCCCCTTGCTCAGAACAGGGCTAAGTTAAAAATTTGGTCAGGTTGCCTATGGACTTTTCTAGATGAGATTTGAAGACCTCCAAAACCAGAGATTTTACAGCTTTAAAAAACCCAGCTCCACTAGCATTGCACTGTGCATCCTGTGCTTCAGTCCCTTTCTTAGCTCAGTGTTCCTCTGCTTCATCCAGTTTGTCAGTATCATTCTTGTTCTGTGGAGTTAAAAATTTGACACAGGTGTGGTCTCCACTTGCTAAGCAGAGGTCAAAAATCACCTTCAATCTTCTGCCTTTGCTGCTGCTGAAGTATGTGGTGACCCTTCATCACTACAATGGCACACTGCTGCCTCATTTCACTTTGTGGTCCACCAGAACCACCAGTCTTTTTCTACAAATGTTTTTCTACCCTGCTGTCCCTAGTCTGTCCTGGTGCATGGGGTTATTACACCCCAGGTGCAGGACTTTACATCTGTCTGTTGAATTTATGAAGTTCCTGCTGTCCCAGTCCTCCAGCTGCCACAGTCACTTTGAGCAGTGGTTCTGCCCTCCAGTATCTCAGTCATTTTCCTAAATATGGTGTCATCTGCACAGGACCATGCATCCTGTCCCTTTGTCTACCTTGTTAAAGCTAGATAATAAAGAATAGATAGTTAATAAAGAATAAAGGTTTTAATTGGTCCCAGTGTCAGACATTGAGGAATGCCACTTGTTAGACTTCTAACCTTTTAGCTGATGGTCAATCAGTTTTTCACCCACCTTATGATCCATCCATCCATCCAGTCCATATCATCCCAATTTGTTTCAATGCTAGGAGAGACTGTGTTGCAAACCTTGCTAAAATCAAGGTAAACTCTGTCAAATTCTCACTCTTCATCTACAGAACCAGTCATCTCATAGAATGCAGTCAGGATCCTCAGGCAAAATCCATCCTTAGAAACTTGTGCTGCTTGTTTCCAATTGCGTTGTTTTCCTCTGCCTGGAAAAGCTTCCATAAGGGCTTGCTCCATAATCTTCCATAGACTGAGGTTAAAAATTAGGTGGTTTTTAACTCTATTCTTTCTTTTACTCTTGAACTTTTTTATTCTCCCTTAAGGAGATGAGAAAGCCTGTTTGGGGACTGTCCCACTGATAACTGACCAGTGTCACAATTTTGTAGCATTGATGTCACCTGTAGTCATGGCACCCAAGGCAAATGTCTACCTAAACTTAATGCCCTGATTATTTCCTGGCAACCAACTGGAGAATAACATTATTGAAAGCTGGTCTCCTAGAATAAAGCATGAACAAGCACCAATTTAACATCTTCCTCTAAATAGAATTAGTTATAGTGGGATGCTTCTATCAAAACAGTAGGCGACTTTCAGAAATTATAGTCAGGAGCCAAAGGATCATTACAAGCCATATTGGCAACACTTTTGCCTCGCCCCATACCCGCATTCAAAAATACACACACGAGTTTACATGCCTCATGGTCATATTTTGTGCAGTAATTAAGCAAACTCAGCATGAAATTAAATGGCAGCTTGCTTCAGTGAACAGTCTGTTCTACCAAACCAAGGTTCTTTTATCTTTTTCTTAATTAGTTTCAAAGGGGTGGAGGGAGCTTTTATCACAAGTTTTTCAATCAAACTAATCTAGTGTGACATATTTGGCTTTCATCAAGTGACAGTGAGTACCAATTGAAAAGTTCTGTTTGGTTTCCCCTGATGACCATAAGATGTTTCTGTAAGAAAATGTTACTCACAAGAAAACATTAAGTCTTCTACATAAAACACAGTTAGAGCACTGAGTGCCACAAATGCCAGACCTTATGTTCAGTGCCAGCCCTTTTGTCTTCCACGCTACCAAGCCTCTCAAGGTCCCACATCATCATTGTCTTCCTCTGCCAAGTATGTGGCTCTTTGAAGTCTCTCAGTGCCTACCAGGCCCCAGTCAGAGGGGTCATGGCAGAGTGGCTTGAGGCACTTCTCTGCTTCAGTACTGTGAAGACACCATTTCAGAAATGCTCCCATCTCCCACAAGTACAGGAAGTTCTCAGGGCAGGAGGTATCTGGTGTCTCACTCGAGTGACCGAAGACCTGAGTCTGCAGAAGAAGACAGAGTCTCCTTGCTGCCTCCTGCAGAAGCCTTTGACCCAGACCTGCAAGCTGGCCTGCTGATGGCCCAGTGTGTCCTATCTGTAAAAGAACCCCAGCAAATAAATAAGGAAAGAAACATCTTCTCATATCAGTCTGCCCAGAGGCCTGGCCTGGGGTTGTGCTTATGCACCAAGGAGCAGGTGCAGGGACTCTGTGCCTACTTCCAGAGGCCTAGGAATGGGCTGCTAGGTGACTACAGTGTATTTATAAATATAAATGTAAATCTTCCACTAGAGACATAAGTAGCACAATTGTCATGTTACCCAGCACACCCGAGATCTTGGCTGTCCTCTGGCACATCTGTCCTAAAACCCAGAGGAGCACAAGGCTTACTAAATTGCCTACTCTATTCTTAAGCCAGTACAACACATTCTTTATGAGACAGTCTTAAGGAACTCCTCTTGTCTATTTATAGGTCACTCTATTTCCAGTCTTTTTCCACACTGCATAGAAAATTAAGCTTCTCTCAATGTCTGGTGCAAGAGAGTGCAATGTGGAAACCCCAGTATTTCTGAGGAAGCTGAAGTGGGAGCTCTGCAGATGCAGTAACTCCTCATTCTTCCTAAGTCAACCCACTCTGATGAGGAACTTCAAAAATTCTTCTGACACCAGTCTCAAAATTTCCATGCCTTGGCTTGTGGTTCTTTTACTGCTTCTGAACTATCCTCTAAATTATTCCAATCTCTCTAAAGTTGTGAGGTAGCTAGTCTATCAGATTGGTTTGCAACAGCTACTCAGTCCAGTAATGAGCTTTTCCAGCTTGAGTACAAGGGCATTGCTCAGCAAGAAGCAGGTAATATACATTTTAAAATAGGAAATATTGTTTCCCAGTTCTCACAAGAGCCAGTTTCCTCCTTTTCTTAAAATTGTAGGCAAATTCTGTGGTCCCAAGAAGAGCAAAACCACTGCTGAAAGCGTTTTGAAGCTTTTAATATATTGAGATATTATAGTGTTTTATTATAGTGTATTTATAGTGTTTAGTTATATTATAGTATTTGAAATTGTGATATAATGGTAATGGTAGTAAGTAAAAGCTACTGTCTTCATTATAACTGGCTAAGGACCACCTTATCAGTATGGTTTTTTTTCCCCTTGGGTATCAGTTTTGGTGGAGAAAAAAATTCTAAAATTTGCTGAAGAAAAAGAGGTCTCTTAGACACACTCTACAGGGTAATATATTTATCTTGAAGACGGAAAACTCAAATTCAAATCTTTTCAGGTACATCACTCAAAGGAAAGAGTTGAACATGAGTGGCTCACAATCTGCAGCAAGTCTCCATATTAATAAGCAAGAAGCAGTCAATCACATGCTCTCTGGCACATTGAATATTTACCTAATTAACACCAACTGAATGATTCCAAGTAGACAGAAGATACAGTGCAAAATGGACTTTTGTGGCCAGCAATTAAAAAGCATTTATCTGGGGTGTGGCTTTGTCAGTCAAAATAGGATATGTCACAGTTTAGGGTCAGGGCAGCCCCTTAGACCAATAACACTCTCTGTTAACCCCCCTCACTCCCCAAAGGGGAAGAGAAAGGGAATAAGGGAGAGAGACTTGTGATTAGAAAAGGAAACTAGAACAGCTTTAATGA
>JANIJG010004849.1:68427-79419 GCA_024611175.1 Megaceryle torquata | reverse complement strand
ATGAGGGGGGGGTAGAGAAGGTACCTTAGCTTTTAGGCTTTGGTTGATGGTTGGCTTTGGTTGATGCAATTTGTTGTTTGGTATTTTGTGATAAACCAAAGATTTTACACTGTACAGTGAAATATATCCATTTTCTCTTTCATTTTTCCACCTTTTGCCTGTTCAAAACTCTGAACAAGCAAATTCAGACAATATTACCCATAAAAATAAAACAAAATGTGAGCCCTTTATGGTGTCTTTGTAACCTGAGCAACAGTTTTAAACACAATTTTCCTGTGCTGTTTCACGTTTATTTAATGTATTAACTTTTGATTATGTCAAAAAATATTAAAATGGGAAAATAAAATAAACTTTATCTACCTTATTTATTCAAGTAAAGTAAAAAAATATTTCTCTGCTATCCTGCGTATTTCCAAGAGTATTAACATATATGCTTTCTTCCCTTCTCTTTCTAGAAAGAGAAGAAAATGCAGATTGTCAGAATCCTTCAAATTTGATACTCAGCACTGTTATGATCTCTTCATTACTGGATGTTGAGTCTGGATACCAGAACCAGTACAGTGAAGTACTCTCCTATTAAGCTGAGGTAATTTTCTTCCTAACAATTCAATTGTTCAAAGTATTATGAAAGATGCCTTCCCACTGCCTTATTCACTGCCAATAAAGACATTTCTGGGACAAACATTATACAGTGCAATGTAGCATCAGTTGATGTGAAAGACATGAGAATTGATGGTTTTGGTAACAGGCAAGGAGATCCAGGCCCTGTTTATTAACATAAATTTAGCAAGTATGCATTATACAAGATGACTCTGATGAACTGGGTTTGGAAAGCAATTATGTCAGCTCCTTTCCCTTCATAGAAGAATCAGTGACATGATAGGTTCAACATCCTGGGTTCACAGCCTGTTAAAAGACTACTGTACAACCATTATGGATATGTCAGAGACCGCGTTCTTTGCTGCACTGGCACTAAGAGCTGAAGTCATTGAGGAGAGAGAGCATAATTAAAAAGTCTAATGCTGAAACAATACAATTAACAAGTCTCTCAAAGTTTCTTTTCCTGGGGAAAAGTATTACTATTGAAAGGGATCTATGTTGTCAAAAATCTTGACAAAGGCTAGAAACTACATGAAAATACCCGTCCCAAGCCAGAGATGAGGAGAGAACTTCTCCATTCACACAGCCAGAAGATGCTAGGGTATTATTCTGAAAGGGAGGCTTTGCTGAGGTCATCAACTGCTTTTCAGACACACATTGAAATAAGTTTCTTCTTAGTGGGACGGGCAACCAAAAAGCACACACACACAAAACAAAACAAACAAAAAAAAACCCCACCAAAACAAACCAACAAACAAAAGACCAAAAACAAAACCAGAAAAACTCACACAATAAAAACAGCCAAAAAGCTAAGGTACATAGAAAACATTTCCAGAAGGTTTTCTAACTTCACACACTTTAATGTACATCCTTCCTTTCCTGCTATATCAGTAATCAAGGTACCATCAGTTTTCTGTCCATTGCCCTAATGCAGTTGCACACCTTTGACATTATATTAACATGAAACATAAAGAAGCTCCAGCTTTGCTTTGCAGTTTCATATTCTCTCTAATTAAAAAATAAATATATTTCTATGAATACACACCAATACAACTGAATCAGAAGAATAAGATTAGTGTAAAGAATTAATTGCTGTTGGTAAGATTTAAGTGGGTTATATAATCACCATTGCACACAAGAGGAAAAGAAAATACAGACATAGGTGCACAGGAAGATCAGCAAGAGGATAGGTGCATTCTTATCAGTACATCTAACAAAGCTGCCTCAGGCTCCACGTTTGCTTTCAAAGTAATGGAATTCTGTTACAGGACAGTAACCAACGTGGCACTTAATTCTTTGAGGTCATTTAAAGCCTGCCTGTTAAACAAACATTACTCTGATTTATTTTTTTTTCCCCAAGGATTCATAGTATTTCCTGTATACTTTCAGCAATTTTTGCCCTATCTGTTTCATTTTGAACCACTGAGAAATTGTTTGCCTAAAACCAGAACTTTGTTTTCAGTACCTTTCTGTTATTAATATTCCTTAAGTTACATTTCGGCTTCTAATCAAGGTTTGCTGCAACAGTTTCTCTTTTGATACGAGTCCACTGTACAGTACCTTGGCTATCAGCTAGAATGCACAGTATGTCACGTGAACAGTAACAAACAATACAGCTCAACTTTCCCAAAGTACCCTGAATCAGGAGTTTTAAGGACAATCAAAACCATATTTTTACTATCAGGGAGAGCCAATAAGTCATCAAAGCTATATAAATATATTCATACCCATGCTGCACTTCATTATAAAAAGAATCTTGCACCCGAGAACACAAAACTATCTTGCTGTGGAATACTGAGTGTGGAACAAATAAATGGAAGACTACAGTGATCTTTGCACAAGAAGAGCATTGTAAAAAGCATCCTGGTAAAACAAGCTGAATCTTCAGTGTTTTACAAACTTTTATTACTTTCTTGGCAGACATTAGAAAACTTGAAGAATTCTGTACAGAGCAGTATTATTTACAGAAGAATTATTTACTGCTTATATTAAGTGAAACAAGTATAATTTCATATACAAATACATGCAAGCATGCAAGTGCATATATGATTTTAGCAAAGTCTGTCACTAAATATTTTAGGCACTCTTACAGTCTTTAGTAATGCCAATAGATAGGTCCAGCTCAATTTGTTATTTTCCATCATCAAGTTATTCTACATGTGAGAATATATCTGTAAATGCAATAGCATATTTCATATCCCTGTTAATTATGTGCATGTGTCTTTCCAGGACTTGTGTCTAGACCCAATCTGGATGTAGACTGCTGTCACTGACAGCAGAATGTAAATCTTTGTATGCTTCCTCTCTTCAAACTATTATTTTAATTGTTTAATATTGGCTTTCTTCTAACTGCTAACTACAAAGGCCAATTTATCAATATAAGTAGAAGTTACCTGAACAGCAGCCAACACAGAACACAGACTCAATAGCAATAATTCATGCCATTTTTTACAGTTTGCTGTGGGGCTTTTTTTTGCCCATATAGGCAAGAAACTATTTCCCATACTGTGAGATGGAAATATTGTTCACTCTTTTGTAGAATATAAAGCTGAAATGAAATTGAAGTGATTTAGTCAAAACTAAACACTTTTCTCATCTCAGAAGTGTAGCACTGTGCAGTTCAGCCAAATTGTGGCTACCTGAAAAAGGGACAAATTTGATTACCTATGCCTGAAAACACATTTTGAAGTTGTTCTAACCACAGTGTAGGCAAAACAACTGAATAATTTCACCATGCTTAGTTATTTCCCACGTTCCTTTATTACTCCAGTAATGTCAAAAAACGCAGGAACTGGGAAGCCATATGATCTGTAGGAAAGAGAATATTGTGGTTTCTAAGAAAAATATTTATTACAAAGAAAGCTAATTTGATTTATTAAATGATAGCTTCCCATGATAGTGTTTTTTGATACAGTATTTGAAACCACAATGGTTGTATAAAGCCAGGATATTATTTGTTTAAAGGCATCCACTAGTATTTTTTCCTAATAGAAATATCAGTTCATGACAATGCCAAATTCACAGAAGCTCATCCAGGAATAAACTCTTGAAATTATTATTTTTTTTTTTTCCTGGAGTGTCCATTAAGCCAGTGCAGGCACCACGTCTCACTGCTAAGTTTCTAACATTAGATTTATAGGATGTTATAATTAACAACAGGTGATGGGCACTATTACAGGCACAGCAAGCAAAGTAAAAAGACTGGCAACTCAAGAGCCACTTGTGAATCATCAAAACTTTTCCCTGGATGAACTCGGTAGCAATGCTGGTAGGATTTATGGCATTTTTGTTTGTTTGCTTCTTTAAATTTCACCACCATCCTTTTCTCCTTTTTCATATTAAATATTAGGGATTATTAAAGGAAGACTCTCACTTGGTTGATGAGGATGAGGTTAGAGATCATTTAGGCAAACTGGACCACCCACAAATCCATGGACCTTAGTGGGATCCACTGTTGTTGCTATGCCACTCTCTACCATTTTTGAAAGATCATGGAGAACAGGAGAGGTACCTGAAGACTGGAGGAAAGCCAATGTCACTCCAGTCCTCAAAAAGGGCAAGAAGGAGGGCCCAGGTAACTACAGGCCAGTCAGCCTCACCTCCATTGCTGGCAAGGTGATGGAACAGCTCATTCCAGAGGTCATCTCTAAGCACATGGAGGAAAAGAAAGTTTCCAGGAGTAGGCAGCATGGATACACCCATGGGAAATGATGCTTAACTAATCTGATAGTCTGCTATGATGGTGTGACTAGCTGGCTACATGCACAGAGAGCAGTGAATGTTGTCTACCTTGACTTCAGCAAGGCTTTTGACACTGTCTCCCATAACATCCTCATGGGGAAGCTCAGGAAGTGTGGGTTAGATGAGTGGACCATGAGATGGATTGAGAACTGGATGAATGATAGAGCTCAGAGGGCTGTGATCAGTGGTGCAGAGTCTAGTTGGAGGCCTGTAGCTAGTGGTGTTCTTCAGGGGTCAGTACTGGGTCCAGTCTTGTTCAACATATTCATCAGTGACCTAGATGAAGGAACAGAGTGCACCCTCAGCAAGGTTGCTGATAATACAAAACTAGGAGGAATGGCTGACAGACGCACCAGAAGGATGTGCTGCCATTCAGTAAGACCTGGACAGGCTGGAGAGTTGGGCAGAGGGGAACCTAATGAAGTTCAACAAACACAAGCATAGGGTCCTGAAGCTGGGGAGGAATAATCCCCTGCACCAGTACAAGCTAGGGGTTGACCTGCTAGGAAGCAGCTCCATGGAGAAGGACCTGGGAGTCCTGGTGGACAACACATTAACCACGAGCTAGCAATGTGTCAAAGAAGCCAAATGGTATCCTGGGATGCATTAAGAAGAGTGTGACCAGAACAGATTCTTTACTGTGAGAATGAGGGAGCACTGGAACAGGCTGCCCAGAGAGATTGTGGAGTCTCCTTCTCTGGAGACTTTCAAAACGTGCCTGGACCTGTTCCTGTGCAACCTACTCCAGGTGATCCTGCTTTGGCAGGGGAGTTGGACTAGATGATTTCCAGAGATCCCTTCCAGCCCCTACCATTCTGTGATTCTATGATTCTGTGATCATCTGTCTGTATTTACAAATACATATCTTTTTCACATCTATGTTTACCTATCTATAAAATGAGACAAATTATGTTTCCCTACTCAGAGAGGACTTCTTGGAGGATTAAAGAAGTCCATACACAAAATTTTTAAATTATGCAGACTTTTTTAAAGACACTCAAGTGTCCATTATTCCAGCTCTCTCAAACTCACAATCTGTAGAAATAACACAAAGGAAAAGACAAGGCACAAAGCATATACAGCCTCCATATCAATTTAAAGAAAAGCAGTTTTTCAGTTTAGGACTGAAAAGAAGGGAGAAAGACACTGAAAAACATGAATCAGCAAAACAAAAATATGTCCCAAGTGAGTTTTCATCTCATAGTTAAACAAATGCCTTTTTTTTTTCCCCTTCTGTTATGAGAATGTAAGTGGTAAGCAAGGTATGATGGTAAAGCCAATGGCTTTGTTTAACCAAGCAAAGAGGGACTTGTACCAACAGATCTAATATTTATGAGTAATTTCCAATATATTAACCTGTGTGATCACGTGATCATGATATGAGCTAATTACATGTGGTAACAATTATTATAACAAAGGAGTACTTTTTTTTTTTTCTTCTTATTAAAAATACCTCAGTTTTGGGTAATTTTCTATATATCTTCATTGACATTAATAAATATTTTAAATGCATTAACAGTCAGAAAGATATAAATAGGAATGAAAAAAAAAAAAGTAGTCACTATTTGTACTATGGAAAGTATTGAACTTTTTTTTTTTTAATAGATACATTCCACACTCTTGCCAATATAGTTCCCTGAATTCCTCTACAAATAACTCTGATACATGAAATTAATTTCTACTGAAGCCCTTTTAGGTTTTTTCTTCCCTCCTTTTATACTTCCCACTCCAAAATACACTTGAATCTGTAACCTTAGAGTTCTTCACATTACTATATGAGAGAGCAATGACTATTATTCCAGCTTTAGGTTACCAGGCTGCCAACAGGAACACATGGTGCTAAAAGTTTGACTCTTGACACTGTAATGAGCTAACATTCCCTGAGAACTTTTTCCACACTGACTGTGGAAAAACAGACTCATTTTTTCCTGAGCTTATGGCATCAAAGTAGGCATCAACTGGGTATTAGTACCTGAGAGAACCTATGCTGTGACCACACTGAATAGGTTTGGATGTAATAACATATACATACACTTCCCTAATGGAAAGTGATCGGTTTTAATGTCTGTGCTTGTGATCAAAGAATTGGACTGTTCATCTGAAATCCACCAGTGATCACTGAGTTGTATGCTTACTCAGCACAACCCAAAGCAGTGCTTTTTAGATAGCATTGTGTTAACTTCATTGTGAATTGGAGTCTCAACTAATTTTGTTAAGCAACTTTATCATATAACAGGGACTTTAGAATTTATTCTGCTTGTTGCAGAGCTCGCACTTCATTGTAATTCACATAGCAGTGCTTATCTATAGCTGAGAAGAAGTTGCCCAGGGGAGCACTTGTTACTCTGGGTAATTAATCAGAGGTGATGGGAAATTTTTCTTAGTGTTCTTGATAATCTCTAGGGCATCATTCAACTGTGAAATTTTGGCCTCACTGAAGTGGAAAGCAAGTTTCATCAGTAACTAGAATAGGCCAAGACATTTCTCATAAAGCACTTAACGACCTGGTGTCATCTGGCAAAGTTTCACAGTGCAATCTTTTTTCAGAGATGGAGAAATAGCTCATTTCTATTAAATATTTCATATGCATACATAATAAGACCCTTGTTCTGGTAATCACAGGCACATTTTAAAGAAGGTCTGCACATTCTTTAGGGTAAATAGAAAGGGCTTAAATCTATATGTAGATCAGTGAACTTGAAATCACATCCACAATAGGAAGTGTGTGATTTTGCATGGGCAGGGACAAAATACATAAGACTGTCAAAATGCTTGGAGATTCAAGCACATAGCTTGAAACAGCCTGAAGACTTCCACTTTGCAGAGCGAGGCTAGCCCCAAAGATAATTTTTTTATTTAAAAAAAACCCCAAACCCACAAACAAAACACTCGCTTGATCAGATGCCCAAGTTTAGAGATGAGCTACTCAAAATAATAATCACTTTAAAAAACCCCAAACAACACAAAACAACAAAAAAACCACAAACACAACCCCTCATCGGTTAACATTTTTTATGGTGTCTAGGCATAGATTTCAAATCTTGTATAAGTAGAGACCAAATGGAGGTTTGGAGGTGTATTCTGCTTAGTGAAGCGGCTCAAGATAATTAAACTGCACAAAAGTAGTAGGAATTTTTAATACTGAAAACATTTCCAATTCAAAAGAAGAATCCTCCCCAACCCAAAGAACTATACAAAAATCCAAGCACAAAGTAGAGCCAGGTTTCTTAGAAAAAGTTCAGTGACTTAAATAAATGTTAAACTGTTGAGACCAACTCAGTAATTTTATTTCTTCTACTCATCTCTTTCAGGTGTGACTTTGTTAATACTGAGTCTAAAAGATGAATTAGCACACATGTTTTTATCAGCTATTCATTTGTTTAGTCATCCTTGTCTTAGAAACAGTATTTCCCAGCTACATCTATTGAAAACAACTTTATTTTAAGAGATATAACTCCAACTCCAACTCCCCCTGACAATTGCAGGGACACCTCCCACTAGAGCAGGTTGCTCAGAGCCCCATCCAGCCTGGTCTTAAAAACTTCCAAGGATGGGGCCTCCACCACTTCTCTGGGCAACCCGTTCCAGTGTCTCACCACCCTCTTCCTAATGTCTGACCTGAATCGACCTCTTTCTTGTTTTAATCCATTCCCTCCAGTCCTATCACTGCCCCACAGCCTAACAAGTCCCTCCCCAGCTTTCTTGTAGGCCCCCTTAAGATACTGGAAGGCCACAAGAAGGTCTCTCCGGATCCTTCTCTTCTCCAAACTGAACACTCTCGGTCTGTCCTCATAGGAGAGGTGCTCCAGCCCCTTGATCATCCTCGTGGCCCTTCTCTGGACACGCTCCAGCACATCCATATCCCTCTTGCCTCAGCAGTGCCTTTAGGCAGATCCACTCCATGATCTTACCAGGCAGAGGTGAGACTGACTGGCCTATAGTTCCCAGGTTCATCCACCTTTCCTTTCTTGAAGATGGGGGTTATATTTCCCTTTTTCCAGTCGGTGGGGAAGTCCCTTGGGAAGGGATATTCCAGCATTTCCTTTGGACATATTCCGGCACACTCCATCAGGAAGGTTTTTCCTCCCTCTGTTCAATCAAGCATTTCTGGTCTCTTTTTATTTCCTCTTCCACTCAAGAATTCTTCCTCTTCCTTGGTGCCAGGAATCCAGAGGGAACACTTAGCCGACAGGCACAGATATTCACAGAATAAGATATTTCACGGTATGGAAATGTACAGCAGACAATTTTAAGAGAACATTCTAGTAGCCTCCTTTTATTTACTGTTCTTTCCATGCAAGATGGGAAGAATGCATTTGAAAGGTGTTTTGCCACCTTTGAACATTTTTTATGTGATAACTATTTAGTATGAACTTCAGTGAGGGTATCTGTTAAAACCAAAGCTTGACTGCCTCAGATGAGGTTAGGACTGCTGAAAGAACATCATGCAATGAAGAGTAAGTTCACTATATACCATGTCACTGGTGATTGGTCCCTTTAAATAAATGGGTTGGAGAAAGACACCTGAAGAAAGAGCAGAAAAATATGGAGATATTCTCGACCCAGTTGTGACTGGATACATAACTAACCATCTGTGCTGTATGAATGTACTCAGGATGGTATCATACATGGGCACAATACTCACATGCAACAAATACAGTCACAATACAGATGCAGTAGTCCACACCAACTCATTCCAAGCAGTTCTGTTGTTGACAGAGCAGTGTTGGGAAAAAATACATTGCCATTCAGCAGGCTGTGTGCAAACTCAGCATCATGAAATCCTTGAGTGTTTGCAAGGAGATCTGTCTGCAGTTCTTGCAAAAACCATGGGTCATAAGGAACCACAGACCAAATATGGCTTGTGTGTTTTTAGACATCTAAAGAGTCAAGTAAAGACAAGGAATTTAAGTGTGATTTGCTAAGTGGAAGCGTTAACCTTGTCAGATTGAGTTATATAGCCATTTAACATAAGCAATCCAAATCTGCTACCTTGATGAAAACATTGTACTGTAGGTCAAGATAAATACCATTTTTGACCTAGAAGTCTAGCTTTGACCTGAAGAGGCCTAGACAGAGCACTTAGGAATATTTTCTTAGAACAACAAATATTAAATATCTTTTTGTCCTTCACATTTGAGCAGGTGGACTTCTTAGTTGTCGCTCTTGCAAAACACTTTGCAGCAGGGAAGGATTAAGTTTCCATTACCCAATTCAGATACTGACCAAATATAAAACAAAAATGATGAAAGAATTTGACATCTCTTTTCACTGGTCACATCAGCACACAATGCTTCGTGCATTCAGCAACGCACTACCTGGGAAGGAACACTAAAGGCCCATTGGGCACATCTGTGCTGCTTCATTTGGCAGTAAATTTAAGCTTTCCATTAATTCTTTTCCACTAAACTGTGGAAAGGCAGTGCCTCAGAAGGCACTGGAAAATCTGCCCCATTTGAGTGGGGCAAGCTTTTTGCATGCCACAGAGTGCTTCTGACAGCAAAAGATAAGTAATCCTAAACTAAAACTTATTTTGTGCCCTGACAGGCAGTCAAGTAAAGAACAACCATACACTTCTGTTGAAGATTGTGTTTATGGATAGGATTGCAGTTTGGGCAGGCCTCCTGTTAGACTTTGAAGTAGCTTCAGGGTGAAGGCAGCACAATGATACTGCAGGGTCTACTCAATACTCTTTATCAGTAATGCTTTGTCATGAAAAATCCTTTCTATTGAATCAACTTTATTGAAGAATCCCCTCATAATACAGGAAATAGAGGTAAATGACCTGCTAAGCCAACTGGATGCCCATAAGTCTATGGGGCCAGATGAGATCATCCACCTGAGAGTGCTGAGGAGGCTGGCAGAGGAACTTGCCAAGCCTCTTTCTTTCATTTATCAGCAGTCCTGGTTAACAGGGGACGTCCCAGATGGCTGGAGTCTTGCCAATGTGACACACCCATCTACAAGAAGGGCAGGATGGAGGATCTGGGAAACTACAGGCCTGTCAGCCTGGCCTCGGTACCAGGAAAGATTATGGAACAGTTCATTTTGGGGGTGATCATGCAGCAAGTGCAGGACAACAGGGGGATCAGGCCCAGTCAACATGGGTTCATGAAGGGCAAGTCCTGTTTAACCAACCTGATCTCCTTCTGTGATCAGGTGACCCATTTAGTGGACAAGGGAAAAGTAGTGAATGTTGTCTGCCTGAACTTCAGTAAGGCATTTGACACCGTTTCCCACAGCATTCTGCTGGAGAAGCTGGTGGCTTGTGGCTTAGACAGATGGACGCTTTGTTGGGTTAAAAACTGTCTGGATTGCCAAGCTCAGAGAGTTGTGGTGAATGGTGTTAAATCCAGTTGTCGACCAGTCACAAGCAGTGTCCCTCAGGGCTCAGTTTTGTTTAATATCTTTATCAATGACCTGGGTGAGGGGATTGAGTGCACCCTCAGTAAATTTGCAGATGACTCGAAATTAAGTGGGAGTGTTGATCTGTTTGAGGGTAGGAAGGCTCTGCAGAGGGGATTTGGACAGGCTGGAGCGATGGGTGGAGGTCAATCATATGAGGTTTAACAAGGCCACGTGCCGGGTCATAAACTTCAGTTACAACAACCCAATACAATGCTAAAGGAATGGGGAAGAGCAGATGCAAAG
>JANIJG010004849.1:36433-67150 GCA_024611175.1 Megaceryle torquata | reverse complement strand
AAAAAACCCCACCCAAACAAAACAAAAAACCACCACCACAAAAAAACCCCCAAACAAACAAACCAAAAAAAACCACCACAACACAAAAGTCCAAAAGTCAAAAAACTCAAAAGACCAGATACCACCAGATAGTTCTAAAGCCTACAGTACTACTTTGATAAGAGGGGGTGGGGGGAAAGCTTCCTAAATCCAAGTTCCCATGAATAAGCCCATCAGGCATTTTAACATATACTTTGCAACAGCTTCCAAGCTCAGATTGCATTGCCTTGAAACAGTTAAGAGATGAATTTTTCTCAATCTTCAAGAACAGGATGAATTCAAGTAAATATAACAAACTGTAATTTGTTTTTAATATTTTTTCACATATAAAATAGCTTCTTTTATAACTCATTACATTGTTCCTGGAAAGACTCTGCAGAGTCAAATTAACAGCCAGCTCGTTCCCTTTCCAGCCAGCAAAAGAATCTCTGTTCATCGGCCAGAACACTTGCAAGTGCAACATGACAAGTGTCCTCTAATTCAGTTGAGAGTAACTCAGGAGCTTCATGATTCTGCATTCACATGTGTGCAAACCACCTTCTTTAATAAGCATTGGGGATTTTACATTGACCGGAGCAATTGAAAACCTCTGTGGCTCACCAGTTGCTAGTATGTGCCCACCAACAGAAGCCAGTTTGACATAAACCACTTTCTATTCAAGCTTCAGGTGATATTCCATGCCATTTACTTCATACCTGCTGCCTCATCCCAGCTCTTTTAAGCTGCTCTACATCAGGGAAACAAACTCAGTAGAAATGCAGGTTGTGGCAAGCTGGAAAGGCTATGTAAACTGATGAAAACCTCCCTGTGCTGTCCACTGCAGCACCAGCTCAGCCAAAGTATCTTCCTCAGGTATTTTAGTAATGCTAAGACCACAGCTCTCTCAGCTCTATACACAGCAACACAAAACCACCATCACTTTTTGGGTGTGAAATGATTGGTGACAGCACCTAACTGTGAGGAGCAGAGGGCAAATTTTGATTGTGGAGGTCATAGCCAAGTCATCTAACTAAAAATTCCAGTGACGACTTAACTCCCACACAAGACAAACATAGTATTACTTGCTAATAACACCTGGTCTCCCTTATCTGTCAGATCTGACACTAAAGCTCTTGACAGCTACCTAGCAGTTAATAAAATAAACAGGCAGTGCAACTAGAAAGTACTGTTTCCATTTCTGCTCCACCCCCCCACTCATGCAGTCAAGACAGTTTCTCCAGAAAGAGGAAAAGAAATTCTGGAGGATTTTTGATAGAGAAAAAAACCCTCAATTTTCTACCTGCTTTCATAAATTTACTAAAGCTTATGCAGTATGTAGTAATACCTCCCAATGATTGACATGACCAATAGTAGTTAGTTTAACACAATCAGTCTCTGCAGAATAAATTTCCCGAATTACCACTGCGTTTGATTGCATGATGTTCAGACTCTGTCTTTGTGTTGTCTGACATCAACACTCCACTTGAATGTTTGTCAGGAGGATATATTTATTAGATACACTCCTTTCTCTTCTTTAAGAATATTTCAAGACGCAAATTCTCTAAAAAGCATAAACGAATAAAAGCATACATACCTGATCTCCAAACCTATTCTCACACAACTAAGTTGTCACCTTTTTTTCTTTCCTTCCTTTTTAAACTATCTTGGATTTATCCTATGACTTCATGCAAAGTTTTATAGTTGCTGTGTATTTTAGAGAGGATATATGGTTTCTTAAAGCAGGTTCCCACCTCCATGGTAAGGGCTATTGAACATTCCAAATGGGGTGTTCCTCAAACTATGTGTGAATTCACATGCGATAGTCCACACTTGTTTTATTGTTTTGGTAGGGGAACTCAGATTCTGCTTTTCTTAGGAGCATCTAATGGAAAGATTCCAATGCAGAAACACAGCTAAAGCATCAACAAGACAGCTTTATTATTTCCTTCAGTTAATTCATTAGCTGATTTATCTGATTTATGACTGATTTCACAGGTCACTGGAATTGCCAGCACATTTTTGCCTTGAGTCACATCCTTGCCCAGAGAGAGGGGGGGGAAAAAAAAAAAAAAAAAAAAAAAAAAAAAAAAAAAAAGAACAAGCTTTGTCTTTCTGTCCTACCTCCACTCCTGAATGCAAGACAAGGCAGGAAATAATTATAAGAGGCAACAAAAGGAGCGTACATACTTTTTGTGCATGTGCAGACATGTACTATATTCCATGAAAGAGATAATTTAATGCATGAAATTCTAGGAAGTATTTCAAACATACTAACACTTGACTTTTCAAGTTATCAATACTTTTTTATGGTACTTTATAAGAAGAAAGCAGCCTCTGAGCAACAGGACTTCATATCCTAAACTAGATGTTCTAGTCCCCCATCAGATGCCAATGTGATTCACAAACCTGCCAATGTTACAGCCCAACCCTGAAAGTAAAGACAATTCTCAATGCATTTACAACAAAATACCCTGTTACCAGGTACTCAGCTAATTTTCTTTTATTAATGTAGCCAAAAAAAGGACAGTGCAGCTCCACTGTGACAAGTACACCCTGAGAGAAGGCAAATGTCTTCTTCATAATGGGATAGGTACAGATTAGACAATGGTTTTCATGTCATTTGTTGACATGCCACTCAGTTTTTCACAGATATGAACCTTTGAAAATGTTAGCATTTGTTTGTTTCTACCCACATAATTTTTCTCCGCTCGTGAAAAAGACTGGTTTATTGACATCTGTAAGATCTTAAATTTACTACATGATGATAAATCTATGGTGAGTTTAAATGCTAACTCAGTTATGGTGTTTACATGGTGTTTTTGGACAATGTTTATGAGATGAAGTTTGAAGTAAAACCCAGACACATTCTGTTTCTGTTTTGTACCACAGACTGCAGTGCAGCTAGGAAACATACTTCAGTGAGTCATATCTTGGAAAAGAAAGACATAAATGGTTAAAAATGCAGTAATAGTAAGATATTGGGAAATAAACACTTAACTAGTACACTTGTTTGTAGTCCTGCTCACAATCACTTCTAGTCCATATTCAGGACATTTCTTCGGGTACCCAACTAATATTCAGCTGAGTAAGGTGAAAGAGGTTGAGACTACAGAAAGACAGGCATTTGCCTTTTCAACCTTTAGCTAATTGATGGCCCTTAACATTTACTTTATTTTAGACCACAAAGTTCCTTGCAAAGGTAATTAACACCTACCAACGCTTAAGTCTTGCAACACAGGTAGCATTATACCAGCTTCACCTGGTATGGAACTGGAACTGAAAGGGTTTAATTCCCTACAGCCTGCTCACACTGATGTACTTACAGTAGTAGAAGTGGAGAGGATAAGCACCAACAAATCTACTGGTAGCATTATACATCTACAGTGGTTTTCTTTTCTTAGATGTAATCATTAGACATTTGTGTATAAAGATCAAAAGAAAAAAAAAAGAAATGCAATTCATTTGTCTAAATTAAGGCCTTAGATGGGTTCAAAAATCTTCCCCTTGCAATTCTAACTTTTCACCTCATTCCTACTTTTGGCTAGGGTCAGAATAATTGTAGGAAGTCACAGTCTAGTACCTCTGTAAAGCAGAGTAGGAGGCTAGGTCCTACCAGTAACTTACTGGCAGTGTTAGGCTCTGAATGTCCCTTGTTCCCCTAAATACATTCCCACAGCTGGAAGATTTTGAGTTAGGACTTCACAAGAAGCACTGTCTTTACTCATCTCTTCTACTCAAGCCAGGGGTTTTCTACCCTGTAGAGGTTGAATCAGAACCAGGATCAAAATAATCCTTACCTGAAGCAACCTTTTTAAAACTTAATAGGACAGCTGTTTGCTGTGCCCATTGCACTTGCAAGGATTCACTGTCACCTTTTCAAAGTCACTAGGAGTTTATTTTGAAGCAGTAGCAAAGGGAAAGCTATCAAACAAGTCATCTGATTTATTGCAGTAAGCCTCATATGTGCAGCGTTACGGTGATAATATGGTTGGCTGTAGAAATGTTAAGTACTTCAATTCAGTGGAAAGGCTTAAAGGGGTAAGTGATACACATATGCTTTTGCAATTACATTAATATGTTAAAACCCACATTTTCTTAAAAAGTGCAAAATCACTGTGTAATATATGCAAGCTAAACCAAGAGCTTACCATAGAGAGAAAAGTGAAAAGATACATCCTCGAGGCTAGATAGCAAAAATTTTGGCATCTCTGAAGATCTGGAATGCTTCTACATGTAGGTGCGATTCAAAACAGTATACATTCATTTCCAACAGCAAGGTCTGTAATTCCTCACCACCCTACCAAAAATGCTAAAGGAAGCTGATAGTTCATATACTACCTTGGCTGAGCCTGTGTGTTCACTGGTGCCAGACAGCATTTTCAGCCTCCTACTTGGACCGCAGGACTTGGTATCCATGAAGTCCCTAATGCTGTTGTAGACAACATTATTTTTGATAAGTACCACATGAAGGTCTTACTTTTCTTGGTTTTTAAAGAAAGCAATGTTTATCTCAGTATGAGGTTTCCTTGTATATCCATCTATTCCTCCCTCTCCCCTGAATAACTTTTGAACTTGCTGGGCAATTTGAAACTCATCTTGTAAGAAGTCTAGAATCTAAAAGAAAATTATATCCTTACTCAAGTTCCTGAAAAATCAGTGGGTGAGCAGTGGGTAGAGACACAACTTGGCATCCTGACAGAGGGAAAAACAGACAAGATTCATCTGTTAGTCATTCAGTTAGGCCTTAGGAAAGTAAAGAATGCAAATCCTGAAGAAAGCAAAATTCATCGGTTTTGCTGCTCACATGGCAACTTGGATGATCCACTTGGGTGATACAGTAAATGAACCATCTGGG
The DNA here is from genome assembly GCA_024611175.1 of Megaceryle torquata. NCBI lineage: Eukaryota > Metazoa > Chordata > Aves > Coraciiformes > Cerylidae > Megaceryle > Megaceryle torquata. The sequence continues at coordinate 62,277 of JANIJG010004849.1, read as the reverse complement.
ATCCAGTCTTGCTCTCTCATTATTGATTGAGGTAGGAAGGGAACCTCAGTAGAAACACAGTGAGGTAATACAGTTTAGGAGCTTGCTCTTATATTCTTCTCAAAAAACACATCTTCCAAATCTCCGTTTATTTGTTGTTCTTTTTGTGGGGTTTTTTGGTTTGTTTTTGGTTGGTTGGTTTTTTTGTTTGGTTGGGTTTTGTTTTGGTTTTTTTGGGGGGAGGGTGGTTGTTTTGGTCTTTCCCCCCCCCCAAAGTGTCACAGAACAATTACATGTTCCAGAATAATGGAATATCTGCTTTACGAGCATGAGAGAATAATTCAACACCTTCAGTCCACTAGGTTAACCTAATTTTGACACAGGTGTCATCTTCCCTTGAGTAACAGGATATTGACCCACAGTAACTTGTGCCCTAGGGAAAGCAGAACTTCTTCAAAGCTGCTTAAGTGATCTGAAACTCTATTTCCAAAATTGTTTTCTATATGTCTATTACATTCTGCATAAACACTATGACAATATATGAATCCTGATTATAAAAAATCCTGGCTAGAAAAAGATGAAAGGTAGGTTTTTTTCCTTCATACATACTAGTTTATCTCCTACTGTTAGCAAAGTGTTTGTAGTAAAAGTTTGTAATCAGAATTTATTTAAGTAGCGTTCAGCCTTCAGCACGTTCACTGTTCATTGTTTCTGATATTTAGCGCACAAAATATGAGTTGTCCTTATGGTATACCTTTATTTCAAAGACTTTCTTCTTGACTCAGTAAGGGAATGCTTAGCCTCTCATCTGAAGGACTAGAATTTGCCACTACAGGTTTAAAAGACTGCTTTCATCTGGATTCAGCTGGAAGTGACTGCTACAAGAACACACCCAACAAACACATTTGTTGTTTAGAACTTGAGCAAAGCAGTGTAAAGACAGTCAAAGAATTCAGATGAACATTTCTGAAATTATTATTCTTTCCCCCTAGTATTTGACTATTCTATCAACTAGTTCAAGTTGGATATAGGGCGGAGAAAAAGCATACCAACCTCTTTAGGAAGACAGACTTACCAAGGCAGCTGAATGAAAAAAAAGAGGTTGCCATGTTAATAATACCACTGAATATGGTATAGCCAACATATAGACCACTTTGTTGCTATTCTGCTGAAATAGCCATGTTCCTGTCCAGCATCCCTTCCTATGCACTGTCTGCATCCAGCATCCTGCCTCAGTGGCCTGTGTGTCCCACTTAATTGGTTAGGGCTAATAGTAATTATTCACAGCCTCTTAATTATTTATTCTTCTGCAGTGCACATACTAGCACCTGGTCCTTCTACTGCTCACATCTTCAGGAATGAGATTCAGCTAGTTTTCCATATGCCAAGTCCTTGATTATAGTTCCCATCTGCACCATAGTGAATCAGGGACACATGGTGCCTGGGTACAAGTCTAATGTTAAGATAAACACAAAATTTATAAAAGAACATCCTGGTATTTTAACTTTTTAACAGCAGACAGGATCTTTTCTTCTAGTCATTTGGTTTTCCTCCTGCATAACCTTCTATTTAGTAACACATTCTAATCCACAAAACAGCTTAAAGCACTTTGGATTTGGAATGAACCAGATGACAGAAAACCAGAGCAATCATCATTCTGGACTACACATATCCCACTGCAAGGAAAATAGATGCCAGTATCATGCCGTTCCCCAGCAAGATGACTGCATACTAAATTTACTTGAAAGAACAGGTGAAGGAATCATTGCTCTGTTGCCAAAGAAAGACTTGCCAGAAAAGCGCTGTCCAGGTAGTAGAAACCTGAAGCATTTTCATGCAATCTACTATATTTACTGCTATTAAAATACCAGATTCTATATTGTTTTTTAATTCAGATCCACTCACCCATCTTATAGATTAAGCAAAATGAGTTAGTAATAGAATGCCTTATAAAATAGTAAGGCCTCATTTCAGAATGTTAAAGTCCACAAATTTGGAAATAAATAATATCCAGAGAGTGCAGGAGACTTCAAAAAAAAGTTGAAGTGGTTTTCAGACTGTCATGTGCAGTATTGCCTCTTAGAGCAATACATACCACTTCTTTTAACACAATGTCAGAGTCCTTTGTGGCTTAGAATATAAACTATATCCCCTGCAGGTGTAGTTCAAGCTTTGTAATTTTCAAATATTTGTATAAAGTCCTCACACTTCTACTAAAATATGAAAGCCATCCACATCCCAGTCTACCACTTTGCCTTCAGATAACTCCAAATTGCTTGATAAAGGAGCTTTGCTTAAGATGGACAGAGTCAGGTACAGACACCTATCACAATATCCACAAGTGCTTTCCCCCTAAGGTTATTTTCAAGAACATGATCTCAGTCCATAAGCAATATTAAGAGGATGAAAAATACAAACAGGTAACAGTCTTCCTTAAAAATACCTCTTAAAAAATAGAGACATCATAATTATGAAATGTTTTTTTCTCATCACGGTATATGTTATTACTAAACATAAATGAGAAAAGGAAGGAGTCAAGTGGCATCAGATCAAGGCATTCTAAGAGTCTTTGGTGCAACATGTCTCCTTATGCTTTATAAATCCACTTCTATAGTCCAGAAAAACATGGGAAACACCAGGTAGATTACTTTGCCTACAGAAAAGCCACCCCTAGGAGTAGGCACACAAGATGCCTTTCTTCTCAGTCCTGAGAAGAGATAGACCTAGCAAGTAAGTACAAGAGGTTTAACTCCCTGTTCTCCATCCTCTGCAGTCACCTGCTAAGGTGGCCCTTGTAATGTTTGTGAAGTTGATATGCCATCAAAATTTATAAAGCTATTGATGATTTTCAAAGCTGGTTTTTAAACTCTTCAAAAACTATTTGGGTTCTATTTAGTTCATATTTTTTTTAGGGTTATTTCAAGCCTTCCTGAAACATTAGGTTTATAGGCAGATTTGCTAAAAAAAATGTAAAATTCTAATACAGTCCCCCAATTCCAGAAGATGGGGAGCTAAACAATGCCTTGTAACATCTATGCCTTCATTTTATTACAGATACAGGGTGGGGAAAAAACATATGCATGCATGGTATAGAAAACAGGAAAGCGGGCAAATTAATTCAGATATGGTTAAATGGTCTCTTTGCCTCCCCAAGTGTCCATCCGTCCGTCCCCCCCCAACAAAAACAAACAAAAACCCACAAACAAACAACAACAACCCAACCAAACAACAAAATGAGAACCTTTTAAGGGGTCTAAAGATACAGAAAAAGCAAGAGGCTTTATCTATCAATGTTTTTTAAAACCAAAAGTACTTTGAGATAACTTTGAAAATATTTTTCAACTCAAGCAAAAAAATTTTTTTAATTCCCTTTTATTTATACATATATAAGTCTCTAGTAACTAAAGAAGTTCATTTCATAGGCACAGATATACAGTGTATATCTCCAAGTATTAAAAGAAAATCTTCCCTTAGTGGCTTGTTTTTTTTCCCAACTGCAGTATGGCAGAAAGTGTTATCAGTATAAATCTTTAAACCCAATTTTTTATATATATATACATACACTCATTATTACTTTTTCCCCCCCTAAAGAATTTCACTTAGACAACAAATACAAACCCACTTCAAGCACCTTAGCATTCCATCTGGTTCATAAAGTTGTATTTCCATTCTCAGTCTCCTTGAGAGTGATGGAGGGAAGGGGGGGGCATTAAAAACATATACCATGAATCAAGAGCACTTACCACTTGGAAAAGGGAGGTGTAGCAAGCTGCAGCCAGCTCCAAAATGGCCCCTCTAGGACTGTAGCTGGCTGGCTTTACCCATAATAAAGAGAAAGCCACAAAAAAAGCACTGTGGGAGAAAAAAAGTTCTTGTTAGAGGCTTGCCAGCTTTCAGCTATGATATTGTTCATTAAGAGCTAGATATCCTCTAGAGACTATATGGGTTTGTTTTTTTTTTTTCACATAGAAAAAGAGAAGAAGCAAAAGCAAGAAAAAAGAACCCAAATATTTTAGATTCAAACATACTTGCTTAGAAATGCAAGCACAGAGCACCAAATGGCCCAACTGCATCAGGCTTCTGAATCACTTTAATGACAGGGAAATGGCAACAACCTACCATAGAAAATGAGCTGTGGGAAGGGTTAAATCCCACCAGGTGGACCTCATTACAAAGGGTTAGGTTTGCACTGAAGAAGTCAGTGTTTTCTATCACCACAAGACTCTTTAAGTTTCATCCTTCATATTTTTTTTAATGGGCTGCTTTTGTTAATACATTCAGTCTCAAGAACAACTTTTTAGTGTCTTTAAAATGCTGTGCAAGTTCCAAGTCGTTAAATACTTTTAAAGCTAGTTAATAACTAAAGAAGCTTCTAGAAACTCCTGGAAAATTACTCTTACCACTTAAGACAAAACTGAGTGAAGTTAGACCTAATTCCATGCAAAAGAGAAGTGACTGGCAGGTCAGCTGGGAAATGAACTTCCAGTGCTTTTGTGGTATCTGTTCATATACAAATGCTGCGGTAAACATAAGATGCTTTAGCTCTCAGAAATACTAAAGATTAATTACCTTTGATTTTATTTTATTTTTAAAATAGAGTTGTAGATAAATATATTTGCATGGGCATTGTGAATAAAAGTCTCAGGCTACCTTACAAAAAGTTGTTGTTCATTTGCCTGTCAGAGAATAAAGTCAGGCTTAGCTGCAACATGCACACCTTTGAAATGGCAATCTTGAAAACCATCACTGAGCTGTTACCTAAACATGAGAGGACCTAAACATCGTAGACGTCTTACTTCTATAACTTTTTCCAGTGATGGGGCCACTTGACTGGTAGAACATGAAAGATGAATTTATTGGGAAATTAGTGATGCTTTAAGTTTGAAGTTGGATGAAAATACGAACCTATGAAAATAAGAATCTATGTCTCAAAAAAGGCTGTTCCAAGGTGCATATTACTACTTTGTGACTTTGAAAGGATATTCCTTTTAGGTAATACAAGACAATTTTGTAGGAAAATAAAATAAAAAACAAAACAAAACAAACAAAACAAAAACAATAAAAAAAAATTTTTTTTTAAAAAGGAAAGAAAAAATCAAAACCTGTCCAAGAAGAGAAGACTTTGAAATCTGAATGAAGTAATATTCTGTAATGAACATTATTATGCTAAGAATGTGCTTGAATCCTGGAAGTTCATTACAGTTATATGAATTTTACATTTCTCACACTGAAAAATCCAGACCTCTGATGGCTTCAGACATGAAATATGATGTTAAGGCCTCCCTTCTACTTAGCATCACTTCTTCCATAATGACTCAACAGCAGTTTGTTGCTTAATGCTGTTCCATAAAACAGTTAATCCAGTTGACCTTAGAAAAACTGAACCCCGTAGATCCCACTTCTGGCACAGTTTGATTGATGAAGAGCTGATCCCACGCACATACAGATATTAATGATTTGCTTTGGGTTTCCATGGAATCACTGCAGACAGGAGTTCGGGTTTTTTTTGTTGTTTGTTTTGGGTTTTTTGGGTTTTTTTTTGTGTGGGTTTTTTTTTGTTTTGTTTTGTTGGGTTTTTTTTTGTTTTGTTTTGTGGTTTTTTTTGGTTTTTTGTTTTTGTTTTGTTTTGTTTTGTATTTTTTTAATGAACCAGTCAAGGGAAAGTAAGGTGAAAAAATCAAGTAATTCTCATGCTGATCCCTGCACAAACCTTGCTCACTCAAGAGCTGTGGTCCTAAAACAAGACCTCTTCCAAGTCAGCAGACCTAAGGCAGGGGCACTGCCAGTCACTCTTTCTACCACCACAAATGAACTCATGCATGGAACACATGTCCTTATGCATGAACTCATTCCTAACAGGCAACTAGCACCTACCATTTCCTCTAAAGACTGTTAAAATTAAAAATACCCGCAAGACAAACTAGCCTTATCCATATACAATGTCCATAAAGTACTGTTCTCATCATCATAACAGATCATTAATATATCCTAACCATTCACCTTACTGGTACGCATATGATAGAAACTCTGTAGCTCAGTGTTGTAACATCTAGTCCCTAACCCTAACACAATGTTAGGCACCCTAACACAGTGCACCCTAAGTGCTTAAATTCATGCTTACCCACAAAATTCTGAGCTACAATAATTCTTTCTCCAAGTCACTAGAAAGTTTTGCTGCTCAGCACCTCTGAAAAGATACCAGGCTTTAGGCAATGACATTTGCAAAACATTGGCCAAAGCTCCTTGGTTAAACTCTAGGTATCTTGTTAAAGGATTTTGTAAACATGAAGCAAACAAGCAGTCATTGTGTGGGCTGAAGACCAGCACTCTGAGATACACACAAAAGGGGCATTTTGATTGAAAGGATGTGATACCAATTCAAGATTAGTTTGAGGCTGCTGCTAAGAGTTCACCTGATGACTGATAAATGCAAAGGCACCCATAGCTGATCTTTCTTGTTTCTGTGTGTTACTTTTTTAAGCATCACAAGTTGTTTTTTTCCCCGCTGCATGGGTTAAATATCCAAAGTCCTTTATAACATACCTCAGGGTTCAAATAATGTATTTCCCAACATGACAGGCAATATTGTGACTAATGAACGAACTTTTAGAACTGTTGGAAAAGCAAAAACATTTTTAGAAGAATTTTTAGAAAAAGAAAAGGCACAGACACTAACAGTACCCTATTTACTTGAGATTTGACCCTTTTCTTTCTCTTTTGCAGCAAATTGTTCTTTCCTTCTGAAATTTTTAGGTATCATTCTGACAAAAGCAGATATAGCCCTTTACCCAACAAAGCTTTTACTGTTTACTTAAGACAGTATTTTTCTGTTGGCTAATCTCTGTAATTCATGACCATTGGTCACAATCTTTGTAACAGTGATAATAAAACTGATTGCATTTGTTAAACACAGACTTATGTTTACAGAGTTCCTTAATCTTTTATTTAGGTTGGTTACAGATCTCAAATTGTAATGTCCTTTTCATTTGAACGATCAATGATAATTTGTAAAACTGAATTCCATTTTTGCTCTTGCAATCAGTCATTCACAGTTTGTGGGCATGTATTTAGCTGCTTCAAATTCCACGCATATCAGATGACTGGAATGCACATTCAAAGGACAACATGATTTTGGATATTTGGCTTTCCAAGTAAGTGCCCAAGTGCAGACAGTGCAGCAAGGCCAACCTTCACCAAGTGGCTGACCACCCATTTCTGAGAACAAGATTGTCTTCTCTCAGACTGAGGATTAGGCACTATTCAGAACTTGGGCATGCCTTCATCATTTGTATCAGGTGTAATACTCGAGTTACTGTTAAAAAAAACCACAGTAAGGAAGGAGAAACATAAATGCTCACTGCTTTTAAAAACCAGGTTGCCATTTCTGATTGTGACAGCATCATTGATTGCTCTGGAAGTTACAGCACTCTAGAGCCACTAATAAAATAAAAGGCAGAAATCTTAATCAGACAAAATCCTTTTTTTCCTGATGATTTAAGTGGGAGAAAGAGGAAAAGAAGAAATCTATAACATATGAGCAAAATTATCTCTAAATTGAGTGTTTAAATATGTTTCCATCAGGAATCAGCAGATGGGTCTTTAAATGAAAGCCAAGTATTAAAATGGCATCTATTTTAAGTCTTGCATTCCAAGAGAGAAAGTATGAGCCAGATAAGTTAGTCTGTGTTGACATGTAAAGTACATCACTCCCATCCATCTGATGTGGATCTAAATGACCCAAAAGATGCTCTGTGGCTCAACTGAATACCAGAGAACAGAAGCGTAAATGAATTTGAACATTGGTAATTCAATTGTAGTCATTGCACTTCTGAATCAGCCTGTATGTAAACTTCCACTAGACAGAAAACACCTGGAAAAGCTCTGCTAAGAGGGCTTGATTCTTTGACAGCTTTGGATGACAGCCTACATAAACATAGAGGCAAGAAAGAGACACATTGTCTTTTTTTTTTTTTTTTCACTACAGCATTGGGTTTTTTTTTTTTTATTGCTTCCAAAAGCCAAAATTTACAATTAGAGAACCCTTTCTACAAGCACAGCGTATAATTATGTGCTTGGTATTCTCAGTATAGTCTTGATATTTTCAGCACTCTTAACTACAACTCATGCTGGTTTTCTTTCAGTGTTTGTACCTCAGTATCCCCTGACAGCTCTAAAATTAAAAATTTTGCACATACAAAAACTTGTCTTCTCAGCTATTAATCTCATGCGTGATATCACTTCCTTTTTGTTGTTTATAAGCAAGAAGATTGTTCAGAAATGTCCTGGATTTTGTAACCTAAGTGAATTAAAAATAAAAATAATTTAATCTTTATTTAGACAAAATAATGAGAAAATCAACATGATGTCAAACTGAGACTGATTTCAGTAGTAATGACAGTAACTGATTATCTTTAATCTGCTTAACAATGCTGTTTACATTCTTCCTGCCTCTCCTTAAAGTCAATTATTTCAAAACTCAAGGGATTTCTCTTAGGCACATCTGCAAATTCTATGTCAGTTCCAGATTCACATTTTGGTGATGAATCAAGCTGGCCTCAGTTCACCCAGTTTTACCAGACAAACAAATTGAGGTGACTTAATACTTGTGGGGTTTAACTGACATTTATTTTCTTTCACTGTTCTTTTTTCACTTCCAATGAGTCAAATATATTCCTACACACTGTTGTCAAATTGAAGATGATAGGAGAGAGCAGATGAGATAGACATTAACAATTTTTAAATGGCCAGCTTAATTTCCTAATATCTGACATCACCAGTTCTTCCAAGGGAGTCTTTCATTTTTTGGGGTATTAGGAATGAGAACTAAGGTTTAAGGGTTTTCTTTTAATTTGAACTAAATTCATAGGAAACTAGGCATGGTATAAATATTTCAAACTACTGCACCTTCAAAATTATATGCTGTGATGGCATCCATATCATTACTTAATGATACAGGTTACCTATATGTATTCTCTTCATAGAAATAGTGGTAATGAAAGACTGAACAGCATATCAACAAATAAGGAATTTACTCAAATTCGTGGAAAATAAAAAAGCTGAGACCTTTTTGCATGTATACTAATATGATACATATATGCAGTTGTTTACCCACATTTTACGCTGAACATAAAGTTTATCATCATTTTGGGTAGACAACTGAACAATTAAAAAAGAAATTACAAATGTTACTTAGTGTCTAGTTGTGACCTAAGCCAAGTTACGAAATTAAATATTAATTGACATGAAATGGACTTTTTCCACTGAGTGGGAATTAGAATGAGCTGCTGACATCTCTAAGCAGAGATAGATGCCTCTACACAGAGCTGAGCAACGAGTCATGAGACCTGAAGCTTGGCACTGCTAGTGACTTGCTGGGAACCTTTAGGCAAATTATTCTTTCCATTTTCCTTTGTTTTCCTGACTCTAAAATGGTATTAACAAAATTTATTCATACTTGCCCTAGAAAGTCTTGTGGATATAACCTAATGGCTCTTCAGCTTTAAACAGCATTAGTATAAAATTACCCATGATAGGCACTTGACTTTGTTAATAATAGAGACATAATTTCATTTTCTCCAGTTATGGTACCTCAGAATGCTCCCATATTAAGCAATACCTCTATTTCTGATCCCTGACTGGAAAATAGCAGTCTTACCTGCTAATGCTCCTTTCAATGGGCTATTTCAGCCTTTACATGCATTTGTTGTCATACTATCAGTTCACAAGCTTTTCCACTGAGTGGGAATGAAATTGGGCTGATAATACCTCTGAGCAAAGAGATGCTTGTCTCCACACATAGCTAAGCAATAACAACTCATGAGATCTAAATATTGATCATGAGCCTCTTGCTCACACTGGGTTGTACTCATCACTCCCCAGGTTCTTTCATGAGAAGCACCGAGATTAATTAATAAAGAATTGCTCAGGCTGAGAAAGCCACAGTATCTATGTGTAGGATACAGAAATACAAGCCACTAAGTAGATCACTTAGGCCAAACAGGGACAATTTCGTTTTCTAATACTTTCTGCAGAAACAGCTCTTTTTACCTTCAGCCATAAGGCTTCCAGTATTTTCCTTGAGAGATTCCTTTTGTCATCTTGCCCCATCACTCTATCCCTTTCTTTTATTTTTCTCTTAGGCAGGTGCAGATGGTTTTTTTTCATCACTTTTCTCTACATTGCTTCTTAGCCAGATGTGTCCTTTAGCTTCTATGATAATCCTCGGCTTCGTAAATCTCCTTGTTCATCTTTGACTGCTTGTGAATCTACCTTCACTTCTACTGCATAGGCCCCAGAATCCTGCATGTGTTCTTGCCCTTGCTGCCTTTACAGGGACCATATTTCCTTTTCCCTTGGTGATCTGACACGTTGTTGCAACGTAACAAAATGCTGGAAATAGATGGGAGAACAGACCATGTCAAATTACCCTACAGGACAGATAGCTTCCATGCTGTGAAATACACTGTGCACATCCTGTGAATCCCCTGACTCAATGTCTTCAAGATGTGTTTTTCTAAAATTGCTTTGTCACTGGTGCCAAGAACGAATGCCACAGCATGCTAGTTCAAAGAAGTATCAGAAGATTAGCAGTAGATGCTGGAAGCTCTAATCCGAAGAGTTATCATAGCATGGGAAAATCAATAGATTTGTTTCAATAGCTTCCTAACAGATATCTGAGATGAGGTGGCTGGTTTGTCCCTTCTAAAAGCCATGCTTACCAAAAATTTTATTTTAGACTGCAGTGTAAGTCCCAATATCTGCCATAAAAATAGAGATATTAAATTCAATTCTTTTTGTATTTTAAAATTATTTAAAAATTTTAAAAGCAAAAATATTGCTTACAAATAAGCAATACTGAGAGTTTTCTGCTGTAAAGAAGGATTTACTTAAAATACTGTAGAATGCTTTCTTGGTCATGTACAGCACAGAGTTTTCTGCTGATAGAATTTTTTACAGTGAAAATAATCAGAGCACTAGTTCATAAACATTTCTGCTGAGAAAGCAAGAGCTGCCTCAGAGCCATTGAACAATGAGGTCTGCTTTGAAGAACTAATGCAAGTTTATTTGCTCTGCAACTGAGCAAACCTTCAGTTCTGTTTTTGTTTTCTGTGGGGTTTTTTTAAACATTCTTGCAATAGTTTAGCCTGGTTTTGCACAACCTTTTCAGAATTAAGCACCCTACCAGACTGCTGCCAGCAAAGTTTGCTTAATTCCTTAGTAAAGGGGGAGTCTTGTTATTTAAATAAAGTAGCTACTGTAGTAGATTTGCAGATATGTTAAGAGTATTACAGGATCTAGAGGTAGATTTAGGAAGAAAATACTATAAAGCAGGAAAAAATTAAACAGTGCACTTATTGAAAATTAAAAGACATTATGACATGTGATGTGATTGCATCAGATAAAAATAGGTGAAACTGTGTTACCTGTACGTGCAATGCATGTTCCAAAGTGACCCTTTAAAACACAGTCACCTTTTAGAAGCTGACTGTCCACCACCACGTTAGGTGAAGAAAACAGAAGCCACAGAGTTCTGTCTGTTTTTATGGACTACAAACCACTATACTATGTTTCCTAAGCACCAGTAGTTTACCCACAACCTTTTCTCTGGAACTGGACTGCTGAATTCATCTGCCATACATTCACTGTGATGGGACAGCAGCTGCTGCATTTCCTGAAGAATCACAGCAATGCAGATTATCTAGTCTAGTGCCTTCACTGTGGTGATGGGATCACTTTACAACAGTCATTCTGGAAGAAATTTTCAGAGTCAACTCAGTTATCATTCCTCATGTGAACACAAGCTTTCATTATGCTTTAGTCACCAAACTGGAAGTAACTTGTAAATGCTGTGGTATTGCCTGGTCTCTGTGTGTTCCTTCAAAAACAGGAATTTAGCAGAAGTACAGTAGATGCTGTAGTTTCTCCAGCATCTTTCCATCTTCAGCCAGGAAGAGAGAGAGATTCTAAAGGCCATATTCATGCACAGAAAGTAATGACAGTTTTCATTGAGTCATAAAGCACTAGGATGGGGAATCTTTACTGCTGAGCCTTCTGCAGGAAGGGAGTTGCATAACTCTTCCACCTGAAACTTTCAGGTTTGTATTCTCAAGGGTAGACAATTGTATTTTGCCAGGGGGTATGTTACACCACACCAAAGTAAACAGACACTCTTCTGCAAGGAGCACGGAGTAGGAACAGCTCAATAGTGCTTTCTCTAGTATGTTTGTCCATAGTGGACTGGCTACCTGTTGCTACAGGTTAATGGCTGACAGCACATGGTTTGAAACAAGGTGTCAGGCTCCTGTCCAAGGCTTAGCATAAAAGCCTCACGTGTTCATGTGTTGGGCTAGTGGAATATACACTGGAAGCACAGAACCAGTCTGCGTTTTTTCCCCTTATGAAAGTTCATCTGTTGTAACAGCCTCTTGAACAAGCACTGTGGGATTTTACTGGAAAAAATTACTTCAACAGAAACATTCTCTCAGCATACTCAAAAAACTACATGCAAATTTGCTCCCTTAGAGAATTAACAGGGGTGTTTTAGCAGAATCAGCTGCAGAGATTTCAATTGGCAGGTTATTAAAAGGTCCTTTCTTTCTTTCTTTCTTTATTTATTTTCAAGAAAAAAAAATATAGACACTTGCAGAAGTCTGATAATACTAAAACACAGAGGAAAAAAGAGACACTGGCCAAACACACAAGCAAAAACCAGAGCTGGTTCTCTTCAGAGAGTACTTTGGATAAATTATTTCTGATCTCCATCAAATCCCATGGATTTGCATGAATTTAAAGAGGAATCAGGCAATTTATTTACTGCATAAAATGAATGCACAGGAATTCTTTCTACCTCCCAGGTTCTTGGGCAATGTCCTGCCACTAGAAGTTACAAACCATCTAAGCATTAATAAGTGCTTTTCACCAACCACCAATGCTAGTGCATGGTCTGGTTTATGACTTGTGGGCAATGATATCAAACTCTGGAATCAATCAAATTTCAATGCAAGGTGTGATCTAATTTTTTTCTTCTAGGTTTTTATTATGCTAATTATATTACTTTAGTATCTCAGCATCCCCATTATTTGACATTATGGACATCTACCTGTGTATAAAATTTTCTTCAGCTACCCTTAACCTTGTAGACAGACATATAAATCATTAATCATTGTAAGAGGAATTCTGGCATGTTTGAAGTAAATGGCAAAACTTCCCTTGACTTCAACAAGAATGAAATTTTACCTCTTCCTATGCTGTGTGTCTAGCAGGTGCCATTGCCTTTAATGCCAGCTATCGACAGGTGTCTTTGCTACTAGCTCCAAATAATAGCATTTGCCTTATTATCTAACATATTAAAGATGTATTTTCTGCTGGCTTACACTGAGCTTTCAGTCTGAGGTGGAGGTTGTGACATCTGTCCAGATGAGATTGCGTGCTGCTGGAATGAAGTCCTGGCTCCATTCCAGACTCTAGTTCTCTGTTCCTTAGCGGCTTTGGAACTAATAGAATCATAAATCGAAGCTGATTTGTATTCTGTATGGCCAAAGAGCTGTAATAAAGCCTCAACATGGGTGGATCTTCCAAAGCACCCTGCCAAGCAGAGCTATTGTTTATGCTGTTGAGCTTCTCATTTCGTGAACTATCCAACACTGTGTTGCATCCAGTAGGTTTCTATTCTGGCGTCTCGCAAACATGAGCACATCATCTGGGTGTAGAAGAATAATATTAACAGATACTTTGGACCTCTAGCGCAGCTTTCAGCCCAAGAGCTTTAAATAACAACACATATTAATTAAGCTCTTCCAGCTTCCACTATGAGGTAGGTAAATGTTAGTATCATTTTGCAGATGGAGAGACATTAGCAGCGAGCTGTTAAAATTTGCCTGCTGGCTGATGTGACTTCTGTGCATCCTTTATCTAACAAGACTATTTTTCAGGTGCTCTTAAGTTGCTGAAGATAAACTGACTACTTAACTTTACATGTCCTGCCCAATTTACTCCAATCTTTTTCAGTCTCAGAATAGGATCTACCACGTAGGTGATACATGGATCCTTAAAACCATCACATTTCACATCCTTTGCTAGTGACATTTATGTTCCCTTCACTGGCAAGAATTCATACATCTAATTAATGAAGATTTCATCACTGGGAAAATAAGTGCTCATAATAGAAAGACCAATTTTCTCTTGTCATTTTTGGGAGTCAAAGCATACTTGATTTTCCCCATCTTTTGTCAGAGTCATCCCATTATACTAGGAAATCTTTTGCTTCTTTCCCCAGTAAAAATTCACTGGGAAATAGTGATACAAAATAGGATGTGGAATTCTCTTGCTAGTTTTGATCTCTAATGCAGTTATATCTATCAGTCATATTTGCAATTTGACCCATATTCCTTCATCAGACCTCATCCTATTCAAGTCCAATTTTAAATTAAAATAACCATATCTTTTGTTTTACTGTTATCATAGCCAAATATGGTATCTACTAAACCTGCCAGCTATCCTGCTAAGATTTGAATTATCTTTTTAATATTTGCCAGACCTAAAAATTATTCCAGTCAACTTTGTACTACTATTACATAAGAAATTAAAGGCATTAACCAGCTGCTGAGGAAGATAAGTAGTTTTTGTTTGCATGCATCAGTTCTAGAGGGAAGCAAGGGCTGGCATGTTTCCAATTTGCAGAAGACAAACTGTTTAGCTCCATGCTCCCCTAGAGGTTTAGACTACCACTTCTGAACATAGTGTCTGAGGTCATCAATATTTAAGTCCCTAGGAGTACCCCATCTTCTAATGATTTGGACACCAGTGAAGGTATTTAAGTCTGTTAAATTCTTAGTAGTTTAAGCCTTGGAAACAGAGGACAGATTTATTTTCTACCACACGTAACACCTGAATTATCTACTGGTGATGATATATAGATCTTGGAAGTTACAACTGCATAGATCACTTTGACTGTGGTGTCACTCTGTCATCTGAAAGAAAGTTGGGACTTACCTAGAAAATTATTTTATAACTGACATAGCATATAACTTCATATTATTTCAGATTAAAATACACAGGGTAAAAGAAAGAGGACTTAACTTCTAGACTTGTTCTCCCATATGCAAGAAAATTTTATTTTAGTACTACTTACAGTGTGAAGTCCAGATCACAGGAGCTCTATTGCCATAGAAGTTCAGATAGCTACAGTGTGGAGAACAGTTTGGGTGTAGCCAATTCATCCCACTGTCAAAATCCTTCTTGCCACCTCCAGAAAAGTCTGACATTATACTCAATTCTACATTTGTGAAAATGTAAAATTAAGTCACTGAACTAACATCATTGTGAACTCAATTAATCTGAAGTGATACATCTGATTTATTCTTGAGAAGGTTATTTCCAGTCTGCTGGCAAGAATGTTGCCCGTGTCTTACAAACCATCTTTGTTCAAGATCGGTACTTTCTACTCACCATTGTAATTTCAGAAGTTTTAGGATTATGATTAGAAACATTCTTATCACCAAAATCTTTCTGTCTAACTCAGAAGAGGTATTTTTCCTTAGAATTAGCATTAGTACATCTTTTTGTTCTTTATAGAATGGTCTCAGGAATTCATCAAAGCCTGGACTCCCGAGCTTTTTATAGCTAAATTATTTTCAGAATCTCTGCTGAGTTATATTTCCATCCAAATATTTTTTTTACTATTTCTAGACTCTCTGTAGGTACTTACTGTATTTTGAAGTGCCTGTGCTGTCTCTTACTATATAAACTTGAAAAAAAAATATTAAATGCTTCTTTAAATAGGTAATATTCTCATTTTTAACAACTAATTTTATTAATTAAATATATCCAATGGCATTTGCAATGTTTATTTCATGACTCATGCATAACATCTGAGCATCATTTCTGAATTGTCACACACCTCACCTTGTAGCTGCCATCTCTTTAAAGCCTTCAGTTCCCATAACAGTGCAGCTGTGAGTCTAGTACAATCACGTGTACCATCTCTGTCATACAGTCACATATACAGTCACATACACCATCTATATAATCACATCAAGTGATGAACCTTTGGAATAGAAATTTGGAATAGAAACACCGTGTGTAGTGTAAGTTTTGATGAGCTAATGACATTCATAAGATAAAAATAATTCAGTGCTTAGAAAAGTGCAAGCTATCCTTTTAGGGGTTAGGGAGACAAGGGGCAGGGGAACATGAGATCTGCCTGAGATCACAGGACATATCCTAAGTGAAACATAGTTCAAGAGGTAGGATGTGTCATAACTTTTTCAAACACACAAGCAATGTTTGCACTGAGGGTCCTGAATAAGCTACATATTCTTATACAAAGGAAAGCTGACCAACTGACTACGGCACTACCCTGAGGCAGAGAATACCTCCTTCCTATGCCTCACATCTCTTACACACCTCCTGACCAACTTTAGGGAGAGGATTTAGTCTCATTCCAGGCACAAAATGGGAGCAGTACTGCTACCCTGCCTCACAATGTACTGTGAAGATAAATATGTGACTATTTAGGTACTATTCTAACGATGACCAAATAAGCCACTGGCATAAGCTTATGTGGTACTATATTAGCATGAAGAGGAATTCTCCCACTTTCCTGTGATGGGAAACTCCTAAAATCTTGCCTTAAAAGGTATGGACAACAAATAGCATGAATCCCTAAGGGGGATGAATGGGAGGCCATACTTACACAGTCCTCAGAGGCATTCTACTCCCAAGGGTGGCATTTTGAACATATTCTCCATATTTTTTTCCTCTATAAACCTGAAAGCATTTTACTTTATGATGTAATATAGAAATATAATAATTTTACATTTTGATTAATAGTAGTCCATGTTCCTTTTCATTTCCTCATCCCATTCTGAGTAGAAAACACACATTTGCTTTGATTTTACTTATGAGAAAACATATGATAAAAACCAAAACAAAACAAACTATGCTTTTCTGTCATTGGTATTTTGCTTTCTGCTAAGCACCCAAGTATATCTATCAGTTTAATTTAAGCCCCTGATTTAGCAAAGAAACTAATTGTATACATAACTCAATGTATACTTATTACTCTCAATTACTTAATTACCCTCAAAAATAAATAAGATACATGTTTAATTACTTTATTAACTCAATTCTCTAGAGACTTTAATAGAAAAGTTTTACCTTTTCTTTTATGGTGTGAGATT
Organism: Megaceryle torquata; assembly: GCA_024611175.1. Classification (NCBI taxonomy): domain Eukaryota; kingdom Metazoa; phylum Chordata; class Aves; order Coraciiformes; family Cerylidae; genus Megaceryle; species Megaceryle torquata. The sequence continues at coordinate 45,118 of JANIJG010004849.1, read as the reverse complement.
CCATAATGGTAACATAGAAACCGGCAATTTCATCTCCTTTAGGTTTTGTCCATTTGCCAAAGATCAAAGATCTAGAGTGTCCAATATTCAGTTATCCGGGTATCAGCATTTGAGGACAGAATTTATTTGTGTGTGTGCATCTGTTTCTGCCCATGCAGAGTTATACACATAACAGTCAATGTTGTTTTCTGCTCTGATAGTTCATCCTGACTACATTTGTCGTGTTTAGAACAATTCTTTCAAATATATTGTCCAGAAGTGAGAATAGTCCTTGCAGCTATCACTTACTTAGCTTTTTCAGGTAAATTACATAAAAGGATGTGGAGTGGTTCAGGGAGTTTAACCAGACAAGTAAACAAAGCAGTAAGAATTAGCTGATGCCAATCAGGGTGAGGAACATTACTTATACCTGTGGTAAATAGGGTACATTGGTCATTGTGTGCTATTTTAGCAAGTTATGGGTTCAGACTTTTTATTAGATTATATAAAAAATGTGCATTTCGCTTCATTTTTCCTTATAACATGAGACTAAGCTGATAAAAATTCCAGGATGGATAAAGAAATGGTTTGTTGAGATTGGCAGCAGTAAGGAACTGGAAAGTTTTCTTTCTTTTCTTTTTCTTTTCTTTCTTTAATTTTGTTGTTATTGTTTTGTTTTGTTTAAGAGGCACACATAAATAACTTGTCTAAAATTACACCATGTTCTTTATACTTACTGTTTCATTTTACAGGTCCTTGTCCCAGAAATGGCTAGTCTTGGCTGGCACTGGCAAATCTTTGTAGGTATTAGTTGGAACAAGGAAAAATTTCAAGACAGAAATTCAGTAGTCTTAACAGAGCTTAGATTTCATCATAAATTTGAATTTCTCTCCAAGTTCATGGTCTAGAAACATACCAGAGAGAAACATACAGTGATACATAATTCTGTCCTGAAGGCCTGGCAAAATTTTTGTCTGGACCAATAATACCTCCCTATAATCTTCTTGGCACTCAGAGGCCTGCTCTTTAATTGCAGTTCACTGTGCTCCTACAAACCTTTTCTGGGGAGGTGTTTTTGTGGGAATTGCTTTGGCTGAAAAGCCTGAGAAGCTTAACACAATTATAAACCACTATTAACAAGAAACACATCTTGTGATAATTCCAGTATCACTAAAGAAGTGGCCTGCCATTACCCATGTTTACCTCAAGACAAGTATCTCACACATGGCCTAGCAAACAAAACCTAAATCACTGAATTTTCATGGACTGGAACTGCAACTATACCTATTTGCCACCAGGTTGCAATCACACCCTGATAGCCTCCAATAGCCTAATCGTAAAGAATCAAGTTACTGATGCTTGAAGGATGAAAGGAAATGTTACATAGTTCAATGTATCGCATAAATTAAGTAGAAAAAATCCTCATGTGTGATGAGGCAAATTATAAATGGAGAAAAAGGAAAACTTGTTTTTCTTGGCTTAAGAGAACACCTTTACAGCTAGATATTCAAAGCATTATACTGATTCCCAATTACTTAGACATATTTCTCTGAATAAAGTCCGTGGGAATTGTCTAACCACCCATTTAGTTTTTAAATTTTCATCCTTAATCTTCCATGATGATTTTCCATAAATTGTCTTCCCATGTTTAAACTCTCTTGCGCAGCATGAAGAAGTGGCATAAAACCAGTCCAGCCCAGCATGGCATGCACTGTGAACAGCTACTGTTGTCATATGAGGAGAAGACAGGGGGAGTTGGGGAGTGGGTAGGAACAGGGCCTCTGCTAGTAGCTGCAACAACAAGCAGCATAAAGCGGAGCCAATAGTTACCCACCTAATTCACTTTCATGACAAGAAACACAGCTGAGCTGCAATCCTAGCAAGTAATTGTACAGAGTTTACAGCACACATATTGTTACACTGAAGTTGTCATAGTCAGGGAGATGCACATCTCCACATGTGTGTTTAGATCCCTCCCCACTGAAGTATTTGCTGAACCGGGACCTGGCAGGCCGTGTTATCTGTCAGGTCCATACTCAAGCACCCTTTGTGCAGCCAGGGAAGAACTCTTTTAGTGTGTTTTGATAGAGGTCCTTGCCTGCCTCCAGGTTTCAAAAGGAGCACATCCTTTCCCAAGGCATGAGGGTGCTGACTAGTTCTTGTAAGATGGTTACCATCTTGCTGACTTGAGCTCTCTGTTAAATAACTAGGTCAGGAAGAGGTCTTAGGAAACAGAATAAGCAGTTCACCCAGCGATGACCCAAATCATGAGCAATATCACTTATCACTTCAGATGACTTAAGACTTATCACATCAGATGGAGTGATTAATATTGCTTCTTAAGTCTAATAGTAAGTGGTAACCTACTGAGAATGTACCAAATATGACCAATCCTATTGACTGCCCTCTAAATAGGAAGCAAGATAATGCTTCATATCAAGACAAAGTTAGCCACATGCACTGAAATAGTAAAGTACCTGTAAAAGGCAATCAGAATGATTCTTTTCAAAGACAGAATATACAAGATTTTTTTTATCAACACAGAAATCTGATAAAGGTAACAGGAGTACTATCTGAACAATTCTGAATTTAATATGTTGGAAAAAATAAAAAAAGGCAAGAGGATGTCATGACATCCTTCCCTTTTGTTTTTATTCTCTAACTGGTAGAAAATTGGCACACCATTTCTGAAGCAACTGCGACAAACTCAGTTATTTGGTGAAGGAATAAAAAAATGCTTTTACCTCAGAGTTGCTTAAAGTTTTGGTTATGATTCAAGCCTCTCAAAATACTGGAAATAATTGCAACATTGTGTGCTGCCAGCATTTGCAGTACAAAAGTCTGCGTTTTTCTCACACTTTATTTGAAAAAAGAACATTTTGCACCTCAATAGATAGTTGTGGTTTTGGATCATAAGGCACTAAGGGTTTTGATCTGTTCCGATTCCTACCCCTTGTGTCTCATTTTTCTCATGGCTTAGAACAACATATTAATGTGACTCATCTGTCATAAGTAATTTTCATATCCTCTACCCTCTTGTTTTGGTGTGTGCTAGAGGAAAGCTGTAGTTATGTAAAAGTGTTTGTGTGTTTTGTACGTGTGTTTGGTACTTCAAGCAAAATAAAAGAACAATGTCAGGAGATATGGGTGAGTTATAAATGAAAGCAACTCATATACAGTGTAATTCAATGTAATAAATATTTTAAAACATGCTATTTCAATTTCATATTTCTTAGCTTTAAATTTCACAGCTGTCATCCCTGGAACACTGGAAATGGAACTAAAAAATGGGGCAGGGGGGAAGCTGAGTTTATGGACTGGCTTCTCCAAAACATTTATAAGGACATTAATTATGCTTGGAAAGCTGGTATTTGAAATTGCAAATGTGAGTTCCAGGATGTCAGTGTTTTCTGGTACAGTTTAGGAAATTCTGTGTAGTGTGCTACTTTAAAAAGATGCAATTATGTGTACACATTCCTGTGACTTTTCTGCAGACCAGCCTTCTATTCCATAGTAGTTTTCTTGCACAAAAATTTAAAAATTTCACTAGAAAATAGCACAAGCTATGACTACAGCCGCAATTTTGCTACAGAGGCATTTGCAGCAATTGACCAGATTCCTCTTTTCTCCCTCAAACACCAGATTGAAATATTTTACTAAGTAGATCCAGTTCAATGCAAACCTCATTCCACAAAAGTTGTTTGCATTTGGGCTGAATATTGAATCAGCAGGACTTAAGTACATGTTTAAAGTAGAAGTTATATTTAGGTGACTATTTAAATTAACCATGGGTCTTGTTGTTTCTGTGTTGAGAGAATACGGTGATTTTCTGCCTTTTTGCTTTTGTGTTTCTGCACTAGAACTGCAAACACAAAATGTTGTTTTCCACACCCAATTAATTCGCAAAGGCAGCGAAGTGGGAGAGAGAGGAGAGTGCATGCCACTTTGCTATATTTGAAGATACAGTACACAGAAAATATATTCTCCCCTCTTCTTTCAGCTACAGCTTTGCTCTAAGTAATTCTTAAAAGTGGAGCAAAGAAATTAAACTCTACCAATCAAGAAATCTAATGCTTAAGTTTCCCCTTAGGAATGGTATCTCTCATTCTCCTCTCTCTTTCATATTCCCTCCTTCTCCTGCTCCTGCAGGAAGCTTTCTTGGGACTAATTTTCTCCATAACAAAAATGACTGCCTTGTGTTGCTTCGTGTTCCCCAACAGTATGGCTTTAGACTTGTAACTTCTCCAAACAGACCTGTATAAATATATCTGTCAGGAGAGATATATATATATCCTATATATATGGGATATAAATGTCATGACTGAACACGGGGGAGACAGGGATTTTATCAGTAGGGAATCATTCATGTTTTTTTCAGGTTAAAAAAAAATAATGCACCACTATAGGTTTTTAGTTCTGAAAGTAGTTAAGTGGAAGAAGTACATGAAGCAATCAATAGCAGAACACGAAGAGCTGCATAATAATAATAACAATAATAATAATAGTAATAGATGAGTTTTAAAGAGAACATCTGAAAGTGACCAGGCTTTCCTTTCAGAAGAATCAGTGAGAGCCTATTGTGTGATTTACTTGAGCTGGAGTTTGGGATTTTAATGGTTACACTGTGTAGGAAAACCAAATTCTCAGCACTGGCCAAGGGCATCCTTGCAAGAGGCAAAGCAGGGAGGAGTAGGGGTGGTGTGGCAGGGTGGGGAAAGGTGTGTAAGAGGGAAAGGTGAGGACTGTGTCAGTGATGTTATGAGGGCTTTTTGAGGACTGAGGGGATTGTGTGCAAGATGATTGCGAGGGGACAGGGCATGTTTTCTGCTCCTATAGTTGCCTCTTCTCCTTGGGACCACTTCTTTTCCTTCCTTCCCATCCTCCCTAGAGTCAGGACACTCAGAGACCTTCCCTTCACCTCCACTATCTCCACTGTCATCATCTACACATTTTCCTGTACCTTCTTGATTGTCAAGGAGGGGTCGGTCCTGGTGTGGAGGGACAGGTACTAGGACAGGACAAGGGCAGAAAGCCAGAGAAATCCTGCTGCTGCTGGAGGTAGAAAGGGCAGATGTGATTGTTGCTGCTGGTGCTGCTGGGGCTCTGGTACACGCTGGCACTCCCTTACCCCCTCTCTAATCCCACAAAGGCAGTAACAGCAGCATGGATGGTACAAACAGGAGGCAGGAATGAGCTGTTTGGCTGAAATGCCTAATCCCTCACTCCTCAGGCACAGGCAAAGTAGCTTGCCACCCCTTCAGTCTGGCAGCTCTCCACTTTGCTAACTATTCAGAGCTAGTTCTGACTTTGTGACTTTCCTTCAGCCACACAATAAGCTGAAACAAAGCCCCAAACCTAAACACCTGCAAACTGCTGAGAAGTTTGTATCTAGAGCTGAGCTGTGGAGCCCAGAGCTGTCTGTAGAAGTGCTGAATGGGTGTAGTTGTGTTCTGAGTTACTGAGTTACTCATTGTTTGAAGGAGAAGGCCTATTTGGCAGGATAAACAATAAAAAGCTACTCTTCATAAAACTGGGAAGCAAGTGGTGATGAGGTTATTGTCAATTTCTGCTTTCCAGGCTTTAGAGTCCTCTCAGAAAGGTCCCAAATGCACATTTCATTGTACAGCTCAGATGAACTGGATGAAGCCAATTGCAAATAATCCTCCGTACTTGGATGTCATCTCCTATCAGTTGCCCAGGTGGCAGCACATCTGCTAAACTGCACCACACACTGAACAGGGGTCCACTGGTGAGAGATGGAGTCAAGAGAAAATCACCATGGATTATCTACCAAAGCAAGGGCAGACTGGGGGCCAGTGCTAGATCTGGTATTGCCGGAGAACTGAAATGGCAATCATTGCAGAGATTTTTTTAAAGTAAATTTGACACTAGAGGCCAGAAAGCTTTGTCATCACTAATCTAACCCCTAATCTAAACCAAAGGGCCTGGAAAGCAGACAAAGGGCTCTGGGCTTTCCAAGGAAGGCATCCACCTGGCTGCCATCATGCAGCAGATCTCAGAGCTCATGGTGGTCCTGGGTAGGCAGCTGGAGCCACCTGAAAGGGACACACAGATTCCAGCCAGCGACCAGAAATTCAAGGGCTGGTTGGCAACAATGTACTCTGGAGGGCTGATGTTTTGCAATCTGACTTCTGGCAGAAAATGCTCCTCTGTCTGCAAGATTCAAGCTTCTTATGTGCAGATGTAATGTTTTGACCAAAATTTAATTAATTCTTTTGTCAGATTTACAATAGCCCAGGTATGGCTTTCAGGTGAAGAAGTTAGCAGGCACATTTCAAATGGGCTTGAATTAATCTGAGGTAAAACAAGCAAGCTACCCACAGGTTTCCCTTGTGAAGTCAGTACTCCTTTTTGGTTATCCTCCCTTTCCAAGTGCTTCTTCCCTCCAAGGCTAGTATAGTCTCATGGCAGCCAGGCCAGAGCTCCCTGGCACCCATTGGGTCCTGGGGTACATGGCACTGCTGAAGCTCAGCTATGCAGAGGTTAGGAGCCACTACTCTTGAGTTTTCATTTTTCCCTGGCTGATAAAATGCTTAAAGGAAATGGAAAAATACCTTCTGGTGCATTTGGGTCTCTGGAGTTACTCTGCTGGGAGGGGCCCTGGAGCAAAAAAACACAGGCAAGGAAGATCTTAGGCCAAATATCTCAATTTTAAACCACAAAGCCAATCAGCACATGAAAAGCATCATCCTGCTTATCAAAGAGCTGTTTTTCTAGTAGTTATGGATTCATGAGGGATGGAGACTGAGCAAAAGGAGCTCGTTGTCAGCAGCTGAAGGTAGGGGCCATGCAGAGAGGTGCTGGGTCCTCCCTAGCTCTGACCCTGCAAAGCAGTCAAGTATGTGCTCACACGCCAGCTAGAGCACAGGTCTCCAGAATTCACCATCCAGGACTTTATCACACTGAACTCTAAATATCTTGATAGCAGCTAAGCCCACTAACCTACTCTTGCCTGTCAGGCCAGTGGGATTTGGGTCAGGCAAAGCACTTATGACTTGGTAGCTTGTGCATGAGAGTGATTAGCCTATAAAATAGATAAGCATATTTTATATTTATGAAGGACATTTATTACAGGATTATATAGGACAATTATTACAGGATTGCCAACAAAAATACCAAATGCTAGGATTTTTCATCCAAATTGCTACCTCAGTTTTCACAAGCACTGAGTAACTAGAAAGGCTACTCAAAGTGAGCGAGTTTTCATACTTCTGAACAGTAGACCTGCAATGAGAAGCCTGAATGTGGAGTTCAAAGATTATGTGATGAAAATCTTGGCCAATATTCCTTAATATTTCTGAAAAAAGAATGGTGTGCCCAATCATTTCTTATAAGCTTTCTTTTTCCCCTAGGGACCAACTTAAAAATCAAGAAAGTAACAACAGGCCTAACACAAACAGGAAATCTAGGTCTCTTCAAGTGAAAAGCGAACAACCTGTCCTTCTTCTGCCCTCTCCTGAAATCTAAATGTAAGTATAGCCAGCTTTGAAATCCTAAATGCATTATACCTAGTGACAAGCACAAAGCGCAAAGGCTTAAAAATGAAGTTGTCTTAAAGCTCTCACACACGACTTGGTAAGTTCTTCAAGTGTTTGCTATGCTCCAAAGCCTCTGAATTTTGAGTAGAAAGAGATATATGGTACATATATCTTGGTGATCATCCTCAACAGCATATTTTTTCCTAGATAATTAATCTACCCTTTCAGTCATTCTCCATTGTTTAATAGGAGACAGCATGCAATATTAGCATTTCATGTTTGTTTAAAGAATCTTGTTTTAAATCTATCATTATGGTCAGGAAAGAATAAGGACAGGTTTCATTAAAAGAAAAAAGAAATTTAAAAACCATTATATCCTGGGAATAGAGGGAAACATGCTATTGATGTGCTTTGGATAACCAAAATGCATATGTACATGTGTCTGCTTTGATATGTATGCACACATAAAAATAAAGAGCAGTAACCTTCATTGAGAAATCCATGTGTAATACAATGTTTAGTTTAGCTCAATAATGGGAAGAACATGCTAAACATCATTCTAAGCCTTAATGGAAAAGTTTCTGACAACTAGACATTAGCTCATAGTATCCACAGTCATCCCATGCCTATGACTATTGCCTCTTATCAAGTGTGACTTCTGGAAGAAAAAATGCATTATTGCTTAACAAGCTGCATTGCAGTAGTGTCCTGCAGTCTGTTTTGGTTTCTAGATAGCTAATTAAAAGAATCCACATGTTAAGAATGAATCATGTAAATTCCTCAGACATTCTAAACATCTTTTCAAGGAGGATGAACGCTGCATTCGATCGTGTTTTTCTCCTGCTGAGAAGTCTTACACAAATCCTGCAACAAAGCCAGTAGAACCACATAAATGGGACTCTACAAACAGGCGGTTCTAGAGCACCAGCCCTGGCAGAGACCCCTCTCTGTGACCCCACAGAGCAGCTCCCCGGGGCTGTGGGATCCCTGCCAGTGTCCGCCCCCGGAGCTGTCCCTGGTAATGCCTCACCCGGCGGCGAGTCCCGTCACCACCACCCCCCCGCCCCCGAGTGGTGCAAAATTCTTAGCAAGAGAAAAAATAAATAATAATTAAACAAAAAAAAAAAAAAAAAAAAAAAAAAAAAAACAAAAAAACAAAAAAAAAAAAAAAACGGGGGAAAAAAAAAAAACAAAAAAAAAAAAAAAA
>JANIJG010004849.1:0-36333 GCA_024611175.1 Megaceryle torquata | reverse complement strand
AAAAACACAAAACCAACAACGGGGGAAATAAAATAATGCAATAATAATACAAATTTTGCATAGCCCAAGGGTCCAGCCCACAAAATATTTATAGTGAATAAAACACTTCCCAACTAGTATTTATATCCTCCCAGGGCATCCATAAGAAAGGTTTAGAGTCCAGTCTACCTTGCAGTAAAACATCCATCCAAGAATGGCAGTGGACTTTGATAACTTGGCTGCAGACTTTCTACAGCAGTTAATGAAAAGACTGTATGAGAACACTGCTTTTTCTATTAGTAATTTCTTCAAACCTTTTGATATAAAACCTTCTGGTGTTATATAATAATGTAGACCATATTTTAAAAGTATCACATGTTCAGTATTTCAGAGTCCTTTACCTACATCAGGTGAGACAGTAATATGAGCTATTAAATATACTTACTAGACAGAAAAAAAAACAACAGTTAGGCTAAGCATTACAAATTAGCACCTGCTACTTTTAAAGCATGGCAAAATTGCTTTGGGAAAAACAAACGCTGTCCTCAAAAATTCACAGATATCAAGGAAGAGAGAATGAAAAGAAAGAAAGCCTTCTAATAGGTTTGAAAGTTCTGAAAAAATGCTATTATCTCCTTGGGTTTTGGTTTGGTTTTTATTCTTTTTTAAATCTATGCCAGAGAATAGAGAGGAATTTCAACAAAACATTCAGATCTGGAATATAGAAATATTCCTCAAATTCAAAGGAAACAAAGCCTTTTATCTGTAGCAAGAATACAGAAAATTTTCAGATGAGCATCAACTGGCAGATAGAAGTGAAAGGCATTTGGGTCCAATAGAAGTTCTGAGCTGCTACCAAAATCAACAGTCTAATTGTCTCAGCTGAAACTGAAGCTTAGCTTTTGAGTTTCCTGTAACTAAATCTTGCCACAAACAGCTCTGCTAAGTTTTTCCTCTAATAAAATAAAATATGGTAAAATTAAGATAAATACAAGAGACAATGAGGACGAGTATGTAGCTCCCAACATAAGGCAGTGAGCAGATGTTAGAGAAACTTGTGAAGATATCAAAATAGTACTTCACAGTTCTAAATGGTTGATATGATAGTTCTTTAAAAATAAACAATCAAACATCTGAAAGTAATTGCTAGACTAAGGGATTTAAGTTTATTTTGTTTAAGCAATAAGGTATTTTAAAAATGTACTCAATGTCTAGATTGCTTCAAATTGCTTTGGTTTTCTACACAGTGTCCTGGTAGTCACTACCCACCCAAATGTGGTATTTTAATAATATTTTTAAATTGAAAAATGTCAATTGAAATGAAGAAAACAAAACTACTCAGAAAGGTTACCAGAATGCACAGTTTAACTACAGACACTTTCTAATCTGATCAGGAACCAGAATGAAAAAAAGAAATAATGCATTCTGCTGAATTCAGAGGCACTGAGTCAGGTGATGAAGTTATACAATTTTATGAGGGTTTACTGAGGTCATATCTCAAAATCAAAAGAAAACCTAAGTGACTGAAAGTAACGTTTAGATTTATATAGTCCAATATTATTTTTGTCTATCCTTTTTCCTGTTGAACTGCCTTTTATGCCTTGCAGCGTATAAACTTCTTTAACATGGCTGTCTTCTCTGCCCTCACTTTCCTTCTCATTTTCTCGCACTTTATGTTCCTCCATGCAATCCCTGCTTATCTGATAATAAGGATTAGTTTACTGGTCTGCCTTTCCCTGTCTGACTTGGGGAGCTGGAAGTACTGGAAGATTTTTAGTGGAATTTAAACCTCAAATTACTTACGCATTTATGGAAATGTTACCTTACATTTCCAGGGCCATTGATTTTGAACAGGAGTCAGTTGCTGGACTCCTTTAATCTCTCATGAAAACCTAGCTTCAGATTCCTCTCAGCAGCTCTGGATAGGAGGAAATTAAAGGGGAATTACAAAAGAAAAATCCTTTCCAAACATAGCAGTGTTATTCAATAGCTTAGAAATTTACTTCTCTTTTCCTGTTGGTGAATGTGGTTTCTTTCACTAATCCAGGCATTATTGTGAATAAAACCAACGGTTGCTTTTGTCTGTGTTTTGAAGAGAGGGGCTTGTTTAGAGATTTAGTAGCAATAATTGACACATAAGGCTCTAGTACGGAAGAACACAGAAACTGATGATGAACTTGCCTCTACAAATCATTAGAATTGTGGATATTCCACAGATACCTCCTGCTTTTAGTAACCATGATGACAAGTTTATGACCCCAGGCTGTGCAAAGCAGAGACCTGAAGGACCTGCTCCTCGTTAAATTCTCTGCTTCTTTAGGCCCCCGCTCTCCAGACAACCTCACATGTGCACACATGTACATGCTTACTTCTGGTCTTTCACCACAAGTTCATTGGTAGCACTTTGGCTGGTGACTGCCCTTTGCAAAGTGAGGAGAAGCAGCTAACTGCAGTTTGCTCAGGCTGAAAAGATACTTCAAGCCAGTAGGCAGTAGATTTTTATACTCATAACAGGATGTTCATGGAAGACTAGAGCAATGTGCCTCTGTGATTTGGGAAACACTAAGTCATTAACAGCAACATATAGAGCATATAGCTGCAGTCATCATACTGCAGATACTTTCCACACATTTTCCATAGCCTCCACATTCAGGGAAAAGTGGCACTAAGTGAACAGTCTTCTTTCAAAAGCCTCATTGATGTAACTTGTCCATGTAATTATTCCTAGTGAACTCAATGAGTTTCTTTAGGAAACACCAACATATTTCCTATGCAGGAATCTCTCTGGAAATGTCACCTTTTAAGACAGTTTCCTAGACCCTAAAAAGTTCAGACACAGAACTCTATTAATACCTTTGTCTTCCAAGGTTCAGGGAATGCTACCACAGAATTAAATTAAATTTGAAATACAGTCAGAAGAATTACCCAGCTAATAATGATAGTTCAGCTAAAATATTTGCTATATAATTCAAGCTTCTATTTAGTTTCAAAGGAGTTCAGTGTAGCTGTTGGATTTATTTAAGTAACAGGTTAAAGATATCCTTTTTCAACTGCAAAAGTTATGCAAATACTGTCAAATATTGCAGTTCATAGTAGTCTCACACAGGAACAATTTCACAGAATCACAGAACAGTTGAGGTTGGAAAGCACCTCTGAAGGTTATCTTGTCCAACTCCCCCTGTTCAAGCAGGGACACCTAGACTGGTTGCCCAGGACCATGTCCAAATGGCTTTTGAACTATCTCAAAAGATGGAGACTCCACAGCCTCCCCGGGCAACCCATGTCAGTGCTCAGTCACCCTCACTTTTCTACTCACTTTACACACTCTCACAATTTCTACTTTATACATCTGAAATTTCCCCCGTACTTGTTCACTGCAGCAGTCTAGCTCATGATTTACAAGGAGTGGATGAATGTTGGAGCATGATGATGAAATCGGTGATATTTTAGCTGAGAAGCTGACCCAATAGTTTACTGAATGCATTTTTGCACCACTTGCTCTGTAATCTTTCTCTGTGTATTCCTGGTGTAAATGGGGTCAGCTGCACAGCAGCATGGCATCGGCGTACAACGTGGGAATGTGAGCCATGCCAGCTGATGACAAAGTTAAGGCTTTCTGTAGCATACTTGCTTTGGGTGCAAAGAGCATATGTCATGCTACTTTGCTTGCATTACAGCTATTTCTAAGCAATCCACAACATGGAGACTTAGTATTTTGAACCTGCAAAAGGTCTGGAACGTGTTCAAGTCCCCCTTCTCACGCAGTGTTCATGAAGCTGTTCCTTGATACATGACAAACTGGAAAGGCAAAGAAAAGGCAACAACATGGAGCCTAGGCTGACAGTGTAAATAGTAATTTGAGTTTAGCAGACAAAGTTCACAGTTTGCAGTGAAAGGTCATAAAGATTTCAAGCATTTTTGGTATTTTGTCTCTGCTGTCTGCACAGTATCAAGCAAATAAAAAAAAAAACCCTGATAGACAGCTTCCAATTCTGTATACTTGGCATCCCTGCTCAGCCTGAAGGAACATGGGAAGCTCAGCATTTGGCATTCTACAATTATTTGAGGACACACCATCCTCACAAAGGTTTAACGCTTACTCAGCCCCAACTTGTCTGGTATTTTTTCACGTGACATTTGATAAGCTAAAAGGCTTACCCAGCTTCAGGTAAGCCAAGTGGCCTGCAGTTTTCTGGCTGAATATGCAGTATCAAATTTAACATGATGAGGAAGAGTCCTAAAATGTTAACTCTCAACAGGTTATGTTCCTCTTTTCCCAACCAACATACAGTCACATTAAAATATCAAATGCTTTTGTGAGAAATCCCCTACAATCTGTAGCTGAACCAAAGGAGACTTAGAGGAGTCTGATTTTTTATTTTTATTATATTTTTTGCCTGCAGTGAGTACATTCCCTCCCCTGGATATCATTATAAAATCTCCTTTAGGAAAGGTTTAGCTCTGGCCTGTGGAACACTGACAATGGTATTTTTAATGCTGGGACTCAACTAAATTTAAACCAAGCGGAGACTGTTTCCCTCGAGGTATGCAACCTCAGAAATCCAAAGAAGAGTTTTATTACCTATGTACCTAAGAAGTGAGTGCAACCACTGCTGTTTGTGAAATCGCTGTTTCCAATACTGAGACCTCTATTGATGAAGTAACAAATGAGAAGAAAAAACCCCAACCCTTCTGTATTAATCTTATCTTTGAGTGTCTCTCTCCGGTGCTCAGAATATTCAGAGACATTTTAGGAGTTTGAACCAGATTAAATAGTAAAAATAGAACAGTAGGTGAGCCAGGTACTGCCTAAAGTTTTTGCTAAGTGGTTTTTTTTAATCTTCCAAATGAGTTTTTCTTTGTGTAACTAGCTTTGCAACCCCTGGTGTATCTCAGAATGATGACACATTAGGAGTCTGTTGTGCACGCTATCAGTGACAAACACTCGAGCCCCTGTTGTGCCTACAGATGCTGAGAGGTGCCTGGTGGCGTTTTCCCTGTAACTCTCACTGGCATACCTGACAATGTTATGATTGATTCATTTCCAATCTTGGATGTTTGGATACTTTGCACACCTCATCCTTCAAGCTCAGACAAGAGTACCTGTTCCATATGCCTTGCAACATATTTCTTCATGCCTTTCTTGCAATACATGTTTTTGTATCTTGAGATACAAAACATCTTTTGGTTTTGGGTCCCTTCATTAAATTTGTTTTACTGTACCTGAAACCTGATGTGTCTTCTACCTGTCTTAAACGTATAGTGGTTACACACATAAGTATTCAGTGGTTGTGAAGAGCTGAAGATAGAAGTTTTCTCCAGACAATCCTCCTTTGACTTTTGTCTCATTTTAATTCCCTCTGTGCCCTCCCTTTTTGCCTAGATATGGGTGATTTTGCTCTGAGGTTTAGCAGTGCTGAGTGGAGCAGAAAAGATACCTGAACGTACACGTTATCTCCTCCTACCATAGTCAGGTGTGGAACACAAACATCATTTCACACGTGGTTAAACATAGACGGTAATGAATACAATTCTTAAATGGGAGGTAACTGCCTAGGAACTGCAGACACACTCAAAATTCATTCCTATTCTTCCCTAAATATAGAAAGATTGACACCAGAGGGCTGCTGCTCACCATTTCCTACCCACCAGCAGAAAAATCTGCAGGTTTTGATGTGCTCAGAACAAAGCACATTCCAATGTGTTACACTTCTAGGATAGCTAGCAAACCAAGTCCCTTGCCTTTTGGCAAACAAGGGACAGTGTTTGAAAAACTAAACACAGACTAAAAGACATGAAGCCAGAAAGGACTATAAGGAAACATATTTGTTAATGCTTAGGTTATATAACATTTGCCCTAGCCAATAGCAGGAATACACTGTAATAATCTGTCTGTAGGTGATTGATGTCACTGGGACAAAAGAGGACCTTCCTCATTCAAAGACACAGGTGAACACTGTGGCTTAAGATAAAACTTCACATTTACCAAAGAGAAATATAATTTATCATGACATGAAAATTCTGACTCGAAGGCAGTGTAACACAGCTGTGCCCCAGCCAACACGGGCCACAGCACCCACATAAAGGAAATTATGTGAACATGTTTTTGTTACTTCGCTGGTTTTTACAAAAGCTGGAAGCAGTGTCGGGCCTGTGTCTGTGCTGGCGTGGATGGCTCACGCCACCTACGGGGCAGCTTCCGCAATGAGACGTGTCCGCTTTCGAGGAGTTCCCCTGAAAACCCCGTAGTTTCCATACTCATCAAAAACTGCTCCAACGGACATCTGAATTGGCTGTAGTACTTGCCAGTATTTAAATATATATGCTTCTGTCAGTATTTAAATATACATGCATTGATAAGAAACGTTTGATCTTCAGATGCACTGCTACAACATTTGACATTCAGTGTGCTTGATTTTCTAAACATACTTGATAACAATACTTTTTTTATCCTGGTTACAAATAAGTATACATAAACATCTCATTCTTTTGGTTATTGTCACCAATTCGTTACAGTGACTGTATCTAGAATTAGAAATAGGATACAAGATGGGTTTTAAATGTCAAGCCCATTTTGTCTACTGAAGACAGCAGTAGGAATCTAATAAAACTCCTAACAAAGCTTACAAAGCTACAAGTGCTCATAAGAGCTGACTATCATTGGACTGCCCGATGCAGCATTTGTATTAAGCACAGATGAATACCAGTGTGTGGCTTTGGTGCTAAAGAGAAAAATGTCTTTGATTATAGCTGTAGAAATAGTACCTTTTCCTCAGGAATAACGGTATTTCCTTTATACAACCATGCAAGTTCCAGCCTTTCCCCTGCTTTAAAAGGCTCATTTCAATCACTCCTTTCAGCTCTTTTTTTCACTCATTAGCGCTACCTAGTCATTGTCATAACAGGTGAGCTCCAGAAGCAGGGTACAGCCTGAGCAGCTGAGCCCAAAGGTGGAGGCCACTGACAGCAGTAGCAGTCCTTCCCCAGCCCCTTAGTAGCAAAGGGCTAATCCACAGGGGCTGGGGCTGTCCCTGGGACAGCAGGCCCAGACTGGCTCGCTCTGCCAGCCTGGGAGAGGGTGGAGGCAGAGGAACCACTTAGGAGTTGCTAAGTGAATGGATAAAGCCACAAGCTTTATTAGAAAAGCTGTCAGTAAGGAAGGCTCCTCTGCTGTTTCTCAGGAGATGGACTAGCTACAGAAAAGAAGCAGTTGTTGTTTCTGCTCAGCCACATTATCCCAGTTTTACATGGGGACAATCCCATCGATACAAAGGAAGATTCCTCTAAATTACACTACTCAGAGATGAGTTTTGGGGCCTAAAACTTTATTCTTTTCTCACAATGTGTAGAGTAATTGTAAAGTTTTTTTTTCAATAAGACTCATTTCTTAGAGTTTTTAGTGTTATTTTGTTTTAAGTGAAACACACTTTTTCTAGGACTGAAGCATTTCTAGAAAAGACTCTGAAAAAGGTTGCTCTGGTGATTTTAAAACTGGAGTGAAATAGGTACCTTACAGAAGAAAGCTAATTTCAGTTAGCTCCAAAACATACAAAATAGAAATCTAATCCAGGATAAACAATACTGTCAAGACAAAGACATGTGTCCCCTTAATTGCAAAGTACTATTTTATCTCTTAATGGCATCATAGACTGCAAAGGCCAATGTTCTTGAAAAGAGTTCTAATTAAAGGTGTAGGGAGAATACTTCTGTGGGGGTTAAAACAATTAATGAATGGCATTTACTCAGACCAAGCAATGAATTCAGAAGATGCAATAGCGTGTAGA
Organism: Megaceryle torquata; assembly: GCA_024611175.1. NCBI lineage: Eukaryota > Metazoa > Chordata > Aves > Coraciiformes > Cerylidae > Megaceryle > Megaceryle torquata. The sequence goes on along the minus strand of JANIJG010004849.1, from coordinate 28,570 downwards.
ATTTAAGTAACACAGGGAGGATTTAAGAAAAACTAGGGATAGTACCTGTGGCTTCTTAATAACTGCAGCTACAGTTCTAATTTGCATGGATGAATTAGAGTAACTGTTGTGAATAATTGCTTTAGACACTATGATATATACAAAAGTAATGCTGGAAAACAATATGGCACCTAGCATGAAAAAAAAAGCAGCTCCAGTCCCAGGGTCCCCAGAGACAAATCCATCTGATTTTGCTTAAGCAAACAATGTGGGAGGGATGTCCTGTTTTAATTTCTTTTTTGACCTCCACTACCTTGTTTATCTTGAGTGTTCATCTTTATGACAAATATATTTTCAGGAAACCATTCTTACAGGTCTCAGAGCACTAAAGAGAACCTGAATAAATGTGTCTGCTCATCAAGACTGTCTTGTGGTCTCCATGTGACTTTAAATAAAGTTAGAGGTTCAGAGACACCTGTAAACAGTCAGCTGCAGGAACTGGAGACTATGAGAAATGAAGTAGTACATGAAGAGCTTACTGCCACCAAAAATTTCTTCTCTCCATAAATTAATGTGTTCCACATTCATGAGCATGACAAAGATAAGACCGATGACTTAATATAGCCCTTGTTACAATGCTCAGTGTACTTCTTACATCATCACTCAGAGCTAAGTAGGGAGTTTCAGACCCCTTTTGCAAATGAGGAACTGCAAGAGATCAGCAGAGAGTGGCAATACTTCTACAGCAGTCCCAAAAGCACCCGACATGTTTTGCAGAGGTATCTAAGTTTTAACTTTAAACCAGGTGTCATGGGTACCACTAGACAGTGAGGCTGCACCATCTTGATGCTCACCACAGGCTACCTTGCCAAGTTATTTCTGTTCCTCTACTGTAGACCCCTTCTAGAGTCCTGAACTCCAGATGCATCATAGATGAGATATGGGAACTGAGGGACCCTAAGACACTACAAGACCAGTCCCTGTTGCTTGGCTTCTCTTCATCGCTCCTTTCCTTCTCCCATACAATCTGTAATGCTCAAGGTGGAAGAAACTTGTGAACAAGGGTTAGAACGTGCCAAAGAGTAGGAGCTGGGGAGTGATATCAAGCAATACATACATGTCTGGAGAGATAGTAAGGGCTGCCTTTTCCATAGGAACGACAATGAAAAAAAATGGTGCTCTAAGTAACTTCTCCAAGGTCAGAGGTGGTTTTGAACGATCCACACACACGGTTAAAAGTCTCTAGTTCTTTTAAAACTTGAGCCTGCTGCTTGAGTGATGGTATCTGGATGTTCCAGATCTGGACTCACAACCAGAATTCTGCCACTCCCTACCATAGTCTTGTGATGTGAGTAAGCAGGCAGGATTTAAGTCAAACATTTCTCAGAGCCAGGGGTCAATCCATTATTTAACTCAGCAATACCAGACAGTTAATAATCTGCCTTCAGTCTTCTTCAGAGATACTAGCATGTCTAAGCATATCCTTAGGAATTAATTGGGAAAAATAAAAGCCAGATATTTCCTTAGTTCTCTAAGGCCAGCGTGTTCTTATAGGAGGCAGGAACAGTATTTCACAATTGCCATCTTCCAACCCCCTCCAGCACCGTAGGAAAGAAAAAACATGAGAACAGTAAATATTCAGCATGTGCCCATTTCACCATTCTGATTCAAAGCGTCAGCCCCACATTCAGACACAGCAACTATGGGAGTCTGTGTTATATCTGCAGTAAAAAATATTGTCTTTTCTGGATCTGGACACTGCCACCTCAGCTCATTTCTAATGTGTATGCTCTGGCAGCTCACAACTGAGCAAGGCCATAGATGTGCATTTTAAAATATGGTAACCTTCAAATTGCTTTTTTCTTGAGAATCATCTCTATGATAATTACAAAGAATGAAGATGGCACCACAGCCTTTCTTTACAAGACAGTTCAGTTTAGGATTACTACTTTTAGTCAGTGAGGCACCATCAGCAAGAGTGAACAAGACTGAATGATGAGTAACTTTAAAGTGTCTTTGTAATGAGTTTAACACGTTTGGAAGCTTTGGGTCCTCCCATGTGCTTTTTTTGCACCAATTTTCTGTGGTTGGACAAAGATCAGACATAATTGTGTAGCCAGCACACAATATACGTGATCACTTTGGTTAAATTATAAAAAGGCTAACATCTAACTTGTCCATGTCATGTTGTTTGGCAAACCTAATGATATAATTAAATGGATTCAAGTATCAAAAACATATGTATCTGCTTACATTTATACTTCTTTCCCCATTTACAAAATAATGCTTTTGTTAGAGAATAAAATTCTATGAGCTTCATATGTACTTGTAGAGTTCTGCCACAAAATTGTTTCTTCATCACAATGGCAAGAGGAACTCCAGCACACAATCTAGATTTATAGACCTGATTGCAGTGCTGACACTTGGCCTACAGAGCTCTCTAGCAGGCCAGAGAGGCTTATTCTTTTCCACAGGTATTAAATGGGTCAGCTGATAGCATCAGCTAAGCCATGGTGAAGGGTATGAGCAGAACATTTACAGTCCTACTCGTAGATGAACTAAGAAATCTTTGAAGTATGATATGTTGATTTCATGAGAATTTAAAGCAAACTTCTGCAGGAAATGGGACCCACATGCATGTTTTCTTGGGAGTTCCTTGCAAAATGGTAGTCAAGTCTGAACATAAGTATGTATTTTCAATTTAATAGATAGGTTTACTTTACAGGTTCTTCCCTCATTCTTCTACTGCCTGTAGGACTCTACATCAACAGAGACATCCAAAGTCTGCTTTCATTTAATTAAATGGGATTTTTGTTGCCAGTTAAAAGACATCAGATATACAAAATAATGTCTGTTCTCATGACATCTACAGCCCAAATTCCAGGAGGAATTTGGGATGGCTTTGAATAGATTAAAAGAATAATAAGAAAAACATTTCCTAAAAAAGGAAAAAAAAAAAAAAAAGCACCACTCCCACTTATCTTCCAACTCTTCCATCTGTGGAAATTTTACTTTTAGCTCAGAGAGTCTAGGCAAGTAAAGCAGTTCTTCTAGGACACCTCATTAAATCTCATCATTATCAAGATAAGATGCAGCAAAATGGACTCAATAACAATCAAAGCTGTCCACTTCAAGCCAGATATATTTAACCACTATGATCATTTCTACCGCAGAATACTACTACTATCAATAAATTGAGCATATGGAAAAGTCAGAACTCCGTGATATGGTTATTCTGATTATATATAGGAATTACCTCCAGAATCTAGGCCAGTAATGGATACCTGTTTACTTAGCTACACAATAAGATGCCAGGGTTTGGGTATTTTTAAGCTAATATAAACCAGAGTGATTCTAATTTTACTGCCTGAAAACAGAAATTTCTTAGATCTAAATTGACATTTCTTTCTTGCCAAAATATTTTGCAGTGGCACTTACTGTTACAAAGAACAGTTTTTCCTACTGCCAAGAACTGAATAGAACAGCCAAATTCTTCAGTTCTTAATTGAGAAAAATTCTCATTGTAGTTTTGCTTGATTAAGAAAAACAGGCTGCATTGATGATTTTCTGGGTATATATAGATCAAGATCCATTTAAAAATATTTAACTAGCAAACTTTATATTGGTTATAGTTCTCATAAAAAAATTAATGTTTATCATTATATGTCAAGTTACCCATCTGCACAAGCAACTAGTTCCCTGACTGCTGCATTTCACAAGCTTCTAATGTTGTTAATTGTCACCTGGAAGTAATTAATTGGGTCACCTGAGAAAAATCTATCCCAAAGCATGTAGGGTTTTTCTGTACAATTGTGGAGGCCTGAATTACTGAACTCTAGGAAATACTCTTTTTTTTTTTTTTACTGAAAAAACCCATATACATTTACCTGTGTAATTGATGCACAGAAACTGATGGGACACAAGTTTCTCAAAGTTACAGTCACCACCGCATATAGTTTTTCATCACATCTGTTGAGATTTCTACATTTTATCTGTGTCACAGATCCTCCCAAGGAGAATTACTAGACCTTCATAGTCAGGAGGATTCATAAAATATTAAACTTCAGCAGTTATTTTTAGCCTGAGGCAGTCAAGGGAAAACTAGCCAGGAAAATTCTTCAACAATACTGTGTTAATAATTTTTCATTTCCAAATGAAAAATATGTAGGCTTGTCTTCTCTTCCACAACAGTTATCACTACGTTAGGAATGCCACATCACTGTTGTATGGTCACCATACACTGATGATTGCAAGTGGAGGAAAACGCAAATTTTTCCCCTTCCTCTGGATGATTTGTCATGGCTTAGCCCTTTGAAGACAAGTTCATTTCAGGTGGCACATTTAATCAAGATGAGGACTTCATTCCAGACCAGACACAACAGGATGTAATCATTATTACAATATCAAAGAAAGTAAATAATTTTCAACTGACCACTGTTAAAGAGACTCTATATAATTTGGGAAATAAATATAAGTACAAGAAAGGATAAAACAAGGTATGGCTGTTAGCTATAATAAGAAGAGAGGTAAAATAAGAAGGAATTCAGGAAAGAAGAGGATAGAATTTGATCACAGTTCTCAAAGGTGATTTATGACATTTGTACACCCATTAGGAGATAATCCAGTCTAGAGCCAAAATAGGGAAAAGAAACAAAACTGTCAAAAAATGAAGGATACTGAAATTGGTTTTTCTTTTTAATTGTGATTTTGATTACTGGTGCTGCCTTTTAGATTGAAAAGAACAAAAAGAGGAGAGTGATAATTTTTTTTTTTCCTATAGTTACTATTGAAACTAATCCAGCCACATCTGCATTGAAAAGCAGTGGCATTGTCATGTGGCAGTAGTTAGTACATTTTGCCCACTATGTTTTAAAAGAGATGAAACCACTCCATAAGTTTGCATCACTTCCCCTCTCTAAAATGTTACTTTCAAAAACCTCTAATGAAAGAGCAAACATGGATGCCATATATAATCCCAAAGATTATAAAAGGTTTTATATTTCTGCATAGTACAGTTACTGCTGATTCATTTTTAAAGCTTAAATGAGTGAAGATGGAAGAAATTGGATTCCCCACGGTTCCAAGCTGAAAGCTGCTAAATCTCTAGTATCTCAGTTAATTCCTTCACACGTTCCCCTCCGTTCATAGCCAGCTTTCCAGCAGGCACTTCTTCCTTTGCTTGCTGAGAAGCTGTTGCAATCTGGGGTCTCATCAGCCGTCAGTGTGAAGCAGTTATGTCACCAAAAGGTACTCATACAGATGCAATAATACCAGCAAAGCTGACTTGGGAGATTTTGATTTATTTTAATTACAACTGTTTCATTTGTATGTATATGTTTATGTGTGTGTGTATGGGCAGGGCTTACCATCCCAGCACACTGCTCAGAGTTGCTGGTATGGCTGTTTCTCAGCTTGAAGCACTTGACTATTTAGCATTCCTTTAGCAGTAATGTGCTTCTACTCTAAACATAGCCTAAATTGCACCCTGCATCCATCACTAGCACTTGGCAAAGTATTCCTCAAAGGTTTCTGGAGCTCACAAAGCTGCAGACACATCTTTTGGAAACATTAGTCCCTGGATGACTTTAATAGCACAACTTCTGAGCACAGTCTTTTAAGTAGCTCATTCCTGCAGGACCTAATTGACCCTGTCATTTAATTTATTGAGAATTTTGCAATAATTTCAGGGAATACAGCTCAGACCAAAAAAAAAAAAAAAAAAAAAAAAAAAAGCAACTGTCTCAAACTCTGAGCCTGTGGGCTATTAATTCTGTACTCCAGATTATCTCCTTCCTTAGCATGGTTAAACAAATCTTCCACAAAGCACATTAGAAGTGTTTCTAATAAGAACACATAATTTCCATTACCATCTGAAAATCTGAGCTGTTTTCCTGACCTAACACAAAATTAACTTAGAATTAATGTTGATGTTTATCTTACAGTCAAACAAAAGAAAATCTTTGTAAGCATTGCTAATAGCCATTCTGCTGTTTGGAGAAACAAAAGTCCTTTTTCCTTGCTAGAGAAATACCCGCCTACTAGATTTCTTTTTTATTTCAGTAAGACACGGCCTGTAGGTAGCCATGAATCTTTGGTTCTGATGTTCACGAAATCACAGAAGGGTAGGAGGGGATCTCTGGGTATCACCTAATCCAACCTCCCTGCTAAAGCAGGTTCACCTAGAGCAGGTTGCACAGGAACACATCCAGGCAGGTTTTTGAAAGTCTCCAAAGAAGGAGACTCCACCACCTCTCTGGACAGCCTGTTCCAGTGCTCTGTCACCCTCACAGTAAAACTTTCCTATGTTCAGGTGGAACTACCTGTGTTACAGTTTGTATCCATTACCCCTTGTCCTGGGCACCATTGAAAAGAGACTGGCCCCATCCTGTTGACCCCCACCCTTTGAACATTTATAAGCACTAATAAGATCCCCTCAGAGTCTTCTCTTCTTCAAAGGTTCGGCAACAAGAATCTGGCTGACCAAGTTAGTGGGGAAGAACATGGCTTAATTTAAGCACGTTGATTTTTCTAACACTGAATTTTGTGAAGTTGGCCATTATTGTCTTAACTGCATCATCCAGGGAATGAACAGCACATGCCTTAATTACTCCATTGCACAGATACAAGAAGAATTTTTAAAAAAAATACATATCTGCTTCAGAAAAATCCAGACTTTGGAAAGAAAAAAAAAAATATAAAGACTAGGCAGGGAAAATGGAGGCCTTAGCTGATTGACAATACAGGATATAGAACTTTTCGGTTCCTAATCCATGAGGGGATGTTTGCATCTGGTCCCATAATGGAGTCCACATGCCTGAATTAGATGCCGGGACTTCACGCATGTGTGTAAGGGGAGTTAAGAGCCTCGGAGGGGGATTCACAAAAGCCGCTATTTGGGGAGCTGCCTAAGCCAGCCAAATAGGAAAAGCTGAAGATTGCAGCTCATCCTAAATCCTAGCTCTCTCCTGGGTTTAAGTGCCTTCTGTTGAAGGAAGTACATAGGCACAAGTCCCTCCACTCTCATCTCAAAGCCCACAATCCTCTTTTGAAGGCAAGTGCCAAATTTTTATTTCAGACTGTGAGCAGCCATCAGCAGCTTAAGCACAGTCTGACTCAGGCTGTAGAAGTGGGGTCTAATTCCTCCCTTTAGCAAAAGGTGTTGAAGTGTGCATTTCGTACCTCCTAGGTAAGCCCCAGCCAGCAAGCTACAGGCATCAGCTCCTAGGAGGTGGGTAGGAGCTGACACGGGTCACAGCAGATCTGAGGAGGCCTAGGGAGGAGGAAAGCCATGAGAGACTTTGGATGAAAGCTCAGGAGGCATCAGCAGGCAAAGGGAGTCTCAAGTCCACACCCTGCACCAAGAAAAGTTAATGCACTGGGACCAAGGAGCCCTTGAGGAGGATTTTAGTGACCTGCCAGCTCAGGCAACAGCTACTCAGCCTCTGATCAGGGACTTGGATTTCAATTATGGACTGAAGTACTTTAAATTCTCCCTCCAATCCTATTTCCTTATGTGCTTCCAGCCCCACCTCTGCCTCGTACTTCTGCAGGCATCTTGAAGGGAGGCTGGTGCCCCCCTTTGATCCAATTTAGCAGCTGGGTAGCAACAGGTTAAGACAGCCTATCACCACTGGCACTGCCCTTCATCATATCTGCAGTACTGATGAAATGCAAGTGCCAGCTCCCACCGCAGACATTTTATGACAGGAGAGCTGAGCACTGACCAGCTTTATCTCCCTTATATTTGCTAGTCTCACAGTTACCAGTGATCATGGGTTCAGAAGGCTGCACTGAACATTTCATTTGTTTGAGAGACTTGAGTGAGTGATACTGTTTGGTTTTCAATACTTGGCTTTGCTTTCCTTCAGCCATGGTTGGGTTACCAAGGTGACAGAGAGTAATTTTAAGTCCTTTAAACCATAGTATGCTGGACTGCATATAGGAATTTAATTCTGCCTTATGGCATCTTTGGAGTTTAGATGACTATATATTTTCATGGGCCCAGAACAAGTGTGGAGGGGTGTCTTTTATGTGTGCATACATGTGTTTCAGAAGTATTGTTTTCTTTATTGTGCTACTGAGAAATGTGGCAAACATTTCCTATAAGTATTCACTGATTCAAACCTACAGGTAGTACTTCACAACTCAGGGTTTATTTGGGTGGTATCGTGCTACCCTTAATTCTGCACTTGTAGATCAGGAGGAGAGTGGCATCTGTGTGGACCTGTACATGTAATTCTTGTTAACAAGTAAAAATTATTTCAATCTTTACCTCTCTACCTATTGACTAGTCAAGTGAAAAAGGCAGAAGGTCTTTATGGTCAGATCTGTCTGGCATGACACGGGGATATATGTGTGCAGTTCAGCTATGGTGGCAGCATAGAGGAGTACACCAGATTTTTTTGGTGGCAGCAGCACGCGAGTGCCAGATTATGAGAAGGTGTGCATTGTTAGAGTCAACCACGTAGCAATTTCCACCTCCATGTCTGCCCATAGATATGACCCAGAAAACAGTCTTCTATAAAAATTAAAAGCCAAATTTTGAAAACATTTTAACCAAATGAGTGTTTAGTTGTGGTTATCATCATCTTAGTCTTTATCAAGAACAGAAGCATAAAAAGTAAAATTTATCCATTCAGGAAGTAGGATCATGAGATAATATCTGCTTGATTTTTGCAAACAGAAGTGTCAGGTCGTGACTAGGATCAGCACATCCTACCAAGTATGATGGTGTCTGCAATATTTTATAATAAAATAGGAAAATAACACTTGCTAAATCATTTTGAAACATCCTTCTGATTTCAGTCTGGGTGGAGTAGTCTAGTATGCTTAACCTTCTATGGCAAGGTCATTTCCTCTGCTGTTTGAGCAGAGGTAGGAAAAGTATGAAAGAGGCAGGAATCTTTTTAATGACAAATAACCTTCCAATAAGAATTCTCTGAGAGTCAGGAGGTTTTTTCCAGAAAAAATATTTAACAGACATTTGCTATTGTTTTCCCTTGGACTGGGACATTGGGGTTCTGAGGAACTGCAAAGTTAGAACACAGCAAACAAAAATAAGGGAGAAGCTGTTCTTTCTCTCAACAGGCACATCAAAGCACAGTGAATGGAAATACTCTAAGTGGTAACAATTCATCTCTGAAATACAGTCTGTAAAACCTTTCTCTTTTATTTATAAAGAAATAAATAAATATCATGAAGCAGTATGAGGGTGAGAGCCAAGAAAACACATCCTGTATGCCATCAGAATGAGAAAAGGAACAGAAATACTATGCCGTGGCAGTTTCAGAAGGAAGCAATCAAGCAAATTTTATGGCAAGAAGGTAACACATCAGGCCACAGGATTGCAACAGGAGTTACAGTGAACAGCAAATTGTTTCAAATTAAGATCAGGCCAAGTACTTCAGAGTCCCACACAGACTTCTCCCTTTGTAGTTCAAGAACTGCTAGGACTGTTAATGTAAACGCTGTCCCGGTTGCAAAGGCTAGAGCATGATCACTACAAAAGGGCACATGAAACAAACTTTCTCTTTAAGCAAAAGACTTCAACCAAAGAACTTGTGCACCCAGAATTAGGCTCATTTTCTTAATAAGATTTCATGATCTTGATGTGTTAAGGTTTAATGATGGTTAATGGTTTCTATCTAGAGAACCGTAAAGTGCTTGAATTTAATCAGTATGTGTGCAGTGGTAAAAAGAGGAGGGTGGAGGAGGGTAAATCTAGTTCTAAACCTCAGAAGTCCCTCTTCATCACTGATAATAAAGAAGCTAAAACCTAGCCTGTTCCAAAGAGCCAGAACTCCTGCCTGCTTCAGGCACTCGGGAGGTGCCAGGAGCCCTCAACTCCCAAAACACCCCACTGCAGAGCACCAGCTGGACCTTGGTGGTAATGGAGGCAGAACCTGGCTTTCCCAAAGCCGCAACTATCCACCCAGGACACAATACAGCCCTTTTACCCCCAAAATGAAGGTACGGTGACTGTGCCTGTGGCATGGCAGGCTGTCACAACACAGCAGGCTGCCTACAGGTGGCCCACAGGCCATGCAAGGCAAGTCACACCTCAGGTGGCACCAGCGACTGAAACAGCACTTGCTACAGCTTCAGGATCAAGAGAAGTACAAGAGCAGTTTCTGGCCACTTTTCCCCTCATCTCCTCAGGTTTGGCACCAAGTTTTGTGAGTCTGAAAAGTCAAGGCCACACAAATATTACATCTGCAGACACCTGTACTGATTTACATGACATTTAATCTAATAAAAAGACAGATTAATCTTCCCTGCGACATCTGTAACAATCAGTCATTGTCATTACCAAGAGCACTTTTATAATCAGGATTTTCATTTCTATTGCCACTTCTTGGGTAGCGTTTAAGAAAAATAAGTACTCTAGCACCTATTTTTATCTTGAGGATGTTAATGAATGAGATTTTTAGATACGCATCTAAGATTTCCTACAGGTATTAAAATCTACTAATTCACACAAAGCTCCCTGTCTACGCAGTCTTTCCATACACACGAAAGAAAACTCTAAACAAGGCTGTATTAGAATAAAATATATAGAGCCTGAGTTGATCTTTCACGTCTCTTTAGGACCAGCACACCATCACAAAGACTGGCTTTTTCTGCTTTTAGTACAATACTTCCTCAAAGAAGGAACTAAGTTCTCCGAACAGTAAAACTGGTAGATATGTTTCAGAATAAGACCCTGTAATTTCTGAGTACTTGGGTGAAGATTCAGGATACATTTGATTTTATTAATCGCCACAGAAAGAGACAGGCTTCTTCCCTCATTTTTGTCTACTTCCATACATCCAATACGATGGAGCATTTCACTGATTAACAATTTTAACACCAAGCTGTGTGGATTAATCACTTATCATTTAGAGTCAGTTGCTAGCACGTGGCTTGTTCATGAAGCTGTAGCTGGCTGAAGCAAGAAGTAGCAAAATAGAAAGGTTTTACACTTTTACCAGTGAGTATAAGTCATAGCAGCACTGCTAGAGACACTGCTTTGAATTAAAATAGTGAAATGTCATGATATGCTTTGCAAACAACTGTACCATGAAAATCTGAGGCTTCTACTGCACACAGTCAGGACAACCTGTCTCAGGGCAGAGTACAGCAAGAGTGACGAGTGACAGCTGAGAAGGGGGGTTTCCAAAGAAAGCCTATAGTCCCCTGTCCACACCTTTTTGCAACCAGCAATCACAATAGTTCATTATCGACACCTCAAGGTTCAGCCTACTGGATCAAGCACTCCAGTCTGAAGAGCACCTCTGGTCGTTCGTCTTTGCATTTATTTTGGGGTAGGGGACTGGCAGTAGATGTGAAGCACTTTTGCCAAAACAATTCCCAAACTAACAATGCTCCCAGGAGACGGTCACTTGACTATAAAAGCACTTCCATGAAAACCAGCCTTGTTGCCAGTGGGCTGTGCACAGCAAGCCTGTTACATCTGACAAGGCAAATTCCTTGGACAGTATCAGTGCCTGTGGCCCACGGGAAGCTCCTTCTGCAGCACCCAGTAGCACCACTGTTTTGGAGAAGGAGCCCTCGGTTCAGTTCCCACGTTGAACAAGCAGTCTGTGCTCGGACACAAGGGCTGCCAGTCCCGGGCTCCGCGCCAGAAGGGCGATTACGTGCCGGTAAGCGGGGAGGCAGCTCTACCCTTTGATCGCTTTGTGTGTTCCACATTATCGGGTCCAGGTTTACGTGCCTCACACAGCTGGTCACTGAACAGGGAGCTAGTGGCAGTCATTTAAGTGTCTCCATCAAAGCTGCCTGCCACCAAGACTGTAGGCAAGCTGCCCAGAAGAGAGCATTAGGCAGAGTATTCAAGTGCACGCCGTATGGCAGAGAACAGGAAAATGTATTAAAAGGCAGGTATTTGCTAAATCCTACCTATAATTAATTCTAATCCCATAATTAAAGTCGCATGCTTTTCTGCAAACATTCCCCCATGTTGGTCCTTCCTCCCCACCCTGAGGTCAGACACCAATTCATGCAAACAAGTACACGCCATCACGCAAGAAAGCTGCATCTCCAGGGACTGTGGTCACCCGGCCAGTGATGCCCAGCTTGCTGATCCTTGTCACGGCTCCCTGCCGTCTGACTGCAAGTAGCTTTCAGGCATTTTCCAGCAAAAAGCTTCTGGGACAGATCCTCAAAGACATGCAAGAGACTAACTCCCCTGGAAATCAATTACTAGCACCAGGCATCTGAATACCATCGTAAATCATGAGTTCTGTGTTTGTGTTGAATCGACAGAGCTCTGTGCCTCAGAGTCAGGGGTTGTGGACATGCCAATCTAATCATGCCCAGATTTGCAGAGAGATGGAGGTGCCTACGCAGGCCCACATAGGTAGGCTCACAGCAGACTGGGCATGGGGAGAAGACTAAAGGCAACATAATTATGTCTACATGGCCTAATTTCTCCTTCTCATCATGTTTGCTTCCAGTCCTGTGATGTGTGTTTTCTCATCTACGCGCACATAAATACCTGCCCACGGGCAATTTTTTCAAATGTATACATACAGAAAAACATGCAAACAGGCTGGAAATAAGAAACAGGGCAATTCCAAGGGTGTCATTTTCATAGAGAGCTGTCTGACTGTCCAAACTGAGCACATGCATGAACATATTTTCAAAAAGATTGGGGTAGACACAGTTGCTTTGTCTTTGGAAATGGATTTACAAATGGATGATCGGACATCTCCCCAGGCCTTGCGAGAAAAGATCATATAGCATGTAGCAAAAGATAACTTATAGATTATTATCAGTTTTTAAGACTAAGCCATTTATTTAGATGTTTTCACACTTCTCTGAGAGAGCAACTGTAGGCACCATTTTTAATTAAAAAAAAAAAAGTAGAAATAGGCATCTGCCACATGTTGAATATTCCCCATTAGCAGCAGGTTTATGCATGTGTGTTTTAAAATGTTTATTATGACAGTCCTTGTTATGACTGTCTTAGATTTAATAAATACCACATGATAATCAGACACAGTTGTTAGACCTTGAGCAAAATATGATTTAATTTATTTTTAACATACTGAACAATAGCTTTTTCTTGGTAATCTAAACTGAACGCAGACACTCAACACTACTTTGTTTCCTTGGAGGGGACAGTGAAAAGGAGGGAAGGGAGGAAAGAAAAAAACAAACCTGATCTCTGTGGGAGAGTTTCACAAGAGGCAGAAGACAGGGTGACATTTACCATAAATCCTACTTCCCTCCCTACTGAATATGCAGCCCCTTTAGCAAGACAAACTCTGCCTATTCAACAAACAGGCATCCCCTTCAGTGAAGCTATAGGCACCACTGAAAGTAAAATGATGCAGCACTCCAAACCTGCTTGGGCTGAAGTCAGGCACGGAGCAACTGTCTACTGCATGGCTGAGCCCGCACACAGGGGCTGTGCTCTCCCTTGCCATCCTCCTGCTCTTTTCTCCTGAAAAAAAAGATTAAACCAGCACAACTAGCCGTAAATTGTGTTATGAAACTGTTTAGCTTTCGGAGGAAATTTGTGCCAGGTTGCATTCGGTTGCCTTCACTCCCTGTTTTTATGTGGAGTATGACTGAACTTTCAAAAAGAAGCCCCTCGAAGTGAGTTTAATTAGTCTGATTGCAAATTCAAAAACATCTGTCCAAATGATGTAAAACCTGGTTTGGCACAGAAAGGCAGAAGAGTGCTTTATATTCAAGTGATAATAATATGTGTATCAAACGGCACCCTAAGCTCTGAGCAAATACAAAATTATTTGGCAAGCAGAAGGTGGTTGGTTTTTCTTGCCCTTGAAAATACAAGTTCCCACTAAAATTCAGTCTCTATGACTCTCTTTCCTTTCAGAAAGTACTCACAAACTGACAAGTTAGTCCTCAAAGGAGTTTAATGATCCAGTGAGTCATTTTTGCTGATTAAGTTTTGAAGTAATGTCTTTGAAAACCTTGAACAACATTCTGGGAAGATCACTGCTCAAGTCACCTACACATAATGGTGCTCCTGCTGAGAATGACAACCAATATTTGCTTGCTTTTTCACACCTAAGGACATCCCCCACTTGAAGTCGCCCCAACTATTCACTGGTGTTGAGTAACTACAGGAACTTAAGCCTTTGTAGACGCACTTCTCATTTTGTGCTAAAATTTCTTAGAATAAGGAAGCTGGCTAACAGAATTAGTTTACAAATGCCAACAAAAAATTATATGCCCAGTGATTAATGCTTTTCAGGTGGTGAGGACCTTAAAAACATGCATGGGATGGGGTGTGCAGACGTGCATGTATAACCCAGCAGTTTAAAGGAACCATATTGCACAAAATGGGAATGGTGTACAGTCTTTGTTACCAAAGGAACATTGGAAACAAAAACAGAACAAAAGTGGTTATCACCTTGTGGAGACTTTGTAGCTTTGTCTTACAAGCCTTTCTGTGACTCCACATGAGCTGCCACGTACCTCTGCCTGTGAGCTGGGGGAGAACCAGGGAACACCCCGGGGCAGGCTACTGTGCATCTCACCCACCAGCTCTCTGCAACACAATGGTGTTACTCCTTATGCATGGTAACACATCGTTGGCCATTTTCATTGCATTAAGCCATCTCTATATGACAAAGAGATTTTATCATGTTCATAATGTTCCCCTGGGATTGAACTCCCCCATCCCCAAGAGCAGACCTGGTTACACTATTGTAGATCCTTGGTGATACGATCTGTTATCAAGGTTACTCCAAAAGTAGCTGTCTTCCTAATCACTTTTGATCTTGGGTCAGAAACATCCTAAAGAACTTAGCTTTTTAGCATCAAATATGTTTTAGTACCTCTCCCCTGGGCACAGAGTCACTAGATATTTTATTTTGCAAGTGTTGCAGCAGTCATTTTCCATGTGGAAACCTAAGCGCTAGCCACTCCATCCCCTCCATGCAGTGGGGAACAGCTCCCTGCAGCTTAAGGCAGTCCCTGGGTGAAGGGACCCCAGAGCAGAAGAGCTCAGGTCACTGAGATCTACTCGTGCCTTATACGTCTTTGAGAAATACCACAGTTCAACATGTGGTAAATAGGGCTGGTCTCTTCGTATCTTAGAGGTTCTGAGACATGGGTAAATTTGAAATTTGGGCATCACTCTTTCCATACATTCTTTACACAATTAGGCTAAACCAGCCATTATTTCTTCACATTAATCTAAGAATCACAACCGCTGGCACATTTCATTTTGTCTTCAGTTTCTATTGACAAACACAAATAGCCAGAGGAAGGTCCTTTCTAGTTTTCTCAGGAGAACAGCTCTACCAAAGAGATTATTGAGAAATGTTCTCACTTGAGCTTTGTCTGTAAAAATGTGGTTTTTCAGGGACTCTCTCACCCATAAAGCCAACCACACACGTTCACACAGAAGCAGCTGAACACTGTGGTTAAGGATAATGTTCCTTGGCCCTGGAGTGGCTTGCCCCACACGAGGTAAAGCCAAACATTTACTGTGTCTTAATCTGTTACAAAGTGATGCATCTAACACTATGGAGGCACAGTTGCTTCTCCTCCATCTTCCTTCATTCAAACAGTTACGGTAAAACTTTCCTTTCTCCCAGCCTTTGGCTTCTCTAAAGGTGCACACACGCACCGATTTACCTGCCATAAATATGTAGACACGTTGCCATTGCTTTTTGACAGAAACCCAGGAAAATCCCATTCCAAAACCAGCTTATTACTCTGCTGATGGACGTCTTTGAAAGCACATCAGATCACATTACATGAACGTGTTTGGAGATGATCTCTAAATTGTTTGGATTCGGGTGAAGGGTGTGGGAATTCTTACACTTTGGCTGCATCTTCAGCACTGATTTTTCTCCTCCTCCTCACTTCTGGTATTTTCCTTAAACCGTCACTGCTGGGAAAAATCTTTTGCTGTTCATAAGCTCTAGAGGATCTGTCCAACATTTAGGATCTATACACTTAATTTAGAAGCCAACAAGACTTTCAGTAGCTTTTAGGCATTTAAAGATGCTAGGGGTTTCCTAGCAAGGTCTTCAATCAATGAAAGCTGTACACCCAGGCATTCAGAAACAAACTGCAGTGCAGAAAAAAGACCTTCAACTTCTCTCTCTCAGTACATGAATAACATTGTAGTAGGATGAGACAGGCAACGAGCTGAAACATGGAAGGACCACCCCAGGCATCCCTCATGGTTCAGGGAAAGCTTGCCTTATAGTGACAGCAATGATCCAGCTGGGCCTACTGCTGGGAGGCAGTGAGCAGTACTAGTCACACACACAACTCTCACATTTCTCATCAAGACTCATGTCTGATCTCTCCTTCCTTTGGGACCAGGGGGAGAAAAAACACAGGGCACTTCCCAGGTACCTGTGGCAGATCTCAAGACCCAGTGAGCTCACACGAGTCAGCTGGGGAGGCTCTGACCTCCTTGCACAGAGCCATCAGCCAAGTACCATCAAACCCCCACCTTCCACCTCAGCTACTCACAGGCACCAGACCCAGCCAAAATCAATAGATGGGAAGCAATTTGTCATTTCCAGGCCATACTGTTTTGGTTATGATGAGTCAAAAAACACTAAAGGAAACACAGATGTGAGATCACCTCATTTTCTGGAGCCTTCCTATCTCTAGAAGTCCTTCCTGCTCTCCCTCAAAGTTTCCACATGCGCACACAAATGCATCTTGTGTGCTACATGGTCATGCCTGTTAAACCACGGGTGCATTGCGTGACACTTGTCTGGGCCATGGGAGCTCGGCACAAGCAGTAGGAGGTTGAACTCACCCTGAGCTGCGGGCAGGCTGGTGTCTCCCTGTAGGAAATTTCTTTTCAATTACTTCAAATAGCTCCCACTCACACACAAAGCCCAAGTTTTGTAATAAAAACAAGAAGAAATATCACAACCAAAGGAATTTTACCTATTTCCCTCTCCACTTACTCCAGTGAAGTTATCTTTTTAAAAAAACAACCCCTGCAAAACTGGCCACCAGAACAACAAACTAGCCAAGAAGTTAATTTAATAACCTCATTCTTCAAAATCCACCCTGTCCTTCATACTTGAAGGTTTTAACAACAGTCCTAAGTCTTCCAATATTGTCTTTTTTTCTTTTTTTTTTTTTTAAAAAAAAAAGGTTTCACTGCATTTCTCTCTTCACACAGGCAATGTTTTTCCTTTGGGAGAGGTACGCAGAATGCTGCAGTAGCTGGGATTTTCCCTGCAGACTGAGACAGGTGTTACCCTACTTAGCCACAGAGAGCCAAAGCTGCAGCCAGTTACTCATTATAGTACAGAAAGGAACAGAAAAGCCAACAGAGACAAGGAGGGGGGATTATACCACACCACCACCACCCCCCCCCCCCCAAAAAAAAAAAGTCACTTGAGGTCCATGTGCCCAGATGAAGCTGCAGCAGGTTAATAAGTTACCACATCCCAGCTGAGACACAGTAACTGGTCACGCACAGGCTGTCCTCTCAGTCCAGTGCCACTAAGCTTTAAGCGGAAATACCACATCCTAAGGCCCTAATCCTTCAGCTCACAGCAAAGGAGCCAGCGGTGGGCTAAAAGCCACACTCAACTCACTGGAGATGAAGCATTTGCTGAAATGCTTTGCTGAACAAAGATGAGTGACTGTGCTTGGGCTTTAGCTACACTTATAAACTCCTGTACACCTTGGCTCTGGTTTTCTTTGCCACATGGCAGCTGGTTACATCCAAGACCTAAATTCCTGGGAGAGAAAGCAACTGGAAAAACTCAGCTGTGCAACATATGCTCCATCTAGTGTTTATTCACTAATATTTCATTTTCTTAAATGGGTTGTTTTGCTGTTACCGCGTGGTTCCATCTTTTCTGTAGTGTCTTGTCTATTTAGGATTGTTATTGAAATTACTAACAGTCTGCTGGTTATTTTAACTACACAGTTTTGATTTAGCCTCCACCTACACCGTCACTTACAATGATAAACTCATTTCCATTGACAAATTAGATCTCATAGAGCAAAATGAAGGAGAAATGTTTTAAAAGAGCAGCGAGCAATTTTGCATGTGCTTTGCTAATGCAAAGTGAATGGAGAACTTTGAGCAGGAGCAAAACATATGAACTAAATGACACCCAGTGTTACCACCTGGTCAGTAACCTTCACCACAGCACAGAGCAGCAAGAGAAGCAGTTCCTCTGGGACAGTCCATGCCCAGGGTCCAAGCTAAGCTGTACAGTGGCAAGTGGGGAATACACAGGTCATGACTTCATAACTCAGCGCCTGCGGTGCCACTGACTTGCACCCTGAACCTGGCAAGTTTCTCAGCCACTCTGCAGCCTATTCACACCCTCTGTCTACCAGGGACATGTCCCTCCCATGTTCCAAAGTTCTACCTTCCAAAATTAAAATTTTGAGGCCTGCTTTATGCTATACAGCATTAGAGGAGGCAAGCAGAGACACTTGCTGCCTCCTCCTCCACAAGTACATTTTCTCCATCCAACCCCACCCTACCTCACACTTTCCCCAGGTCTCAGTGGTGGCCTCACCTGTCTGAAGCCAGGTCTCTGTAGAGCTTCTGCGAAGATACATCCCAGCCCATGTCATGTCACGTTGCCCCTCAAGCGAGGGGGGGTCCTCCCACATGCTGCAGAATCACCCTATACAGGGGAGCCAGAGCTGCAGCCCCGCAAGCAGCTGGACTCAAGTGGGGAACAGCCACAGCAGAAAAAGGGTTGAAAAGCTTCTTCCCACAAAAGATAACTCCCAAAGCACAGAGGAGCATGCTGAGCCCCTTTGCCACGGACCAAGGGACATTTTTGTCATCTGTATCAAGCCAGGTTGTTGGGGAAGGACTAGAGAGTAAGCAGGAAACACAAAGCCCTCACTATCTCATTTGGCCACCCTCATCACACCTGGGCTCAGCAGGGCCCAGCAGCTGCTGGGACTGAGTCCTGATGAGCAGTTTGGCAAAGCTCTGCTGGTCTGCCTGGCTGGTGGGAGTTTGCCAGGTGCAAGGTGTCTTTGCACAGTGGAAAAGCAGGGGCAGGGGGCACAACCATTAGGCCTGGCAATTGCCATGTGCATTTGAAAAGAGCAGGATTTGCCCACTGGACTTGGTTGTGGGAAAGACTGCAAAATAATTGAACATATGGCAAGTCTCTTTGTTAACTCGTGCTGCCCCCAAATTTGCACTTGTTAATGGATTTCCTGCTCACCTGCTCTTACTGCAGAAAGAAAAGCCAACAGCAGATGGGACAAGAAGTCCAAAGCTTATATTTTGATAAATATAATGCTGTTCTGTTTTGTTAGCAGGGCTGGTGAGGTGGTGGGATGGGGTGCTGGGGAGACAACAGAGTCTGCAGTGGAGGAGGCCTCTGGAAAATAGCTGAACATCCACAGAAAAAAGCTTGGGTTGACTGATACTGCTCAGAGGCAATGATAGCCCAGATGGCCCCTAGATGGCCCATTTCTTCTGGGTGAAGGCTGAGAGGATAGGAGCCCACCTTAGGAGGAAAGCAGGCAAGGAGCTGCAATAGAAATGGAGAGACCCTGGACTCTGCAGCCATGGGGCACAATCCTAAGGATAGATTTAAGCTGCAGAAACTGAGCCATCATTGCTATGGAGAGCATAGCAGAAGAGATAACTTAGCTTCCTTGAGCAGAAAACATTTAAGATATCCCCATGTGCCACTACCTGTTTTCCTCCTGTGCTGGAGCTTACAGCAGAGATCCCCAAACCTTGTGTTGTGGCAAACTGCAGCTTGGGGATGGGAGGGAAGCGGGTCCTCATAGGGAGAAACCACAGAGGGCACTGCCAAGGGCATGCAGGGCAGCATAAAGCTAACTGGATATCGGGACATTTGCTCCAATAGCATTATTTGAGTAAGAGCCTCCAGTAAACCAGCTAGAGGCCTGCTGCAGGATGTCCTCCAGGGCAACTCACAAACCAGTTTCCAGCCTGCAGAGTTTTAGGTCCAGTTAGCTGCAGAACATGAGAGCAAGTCAACCCTAATGAGAAATGCATGAAAAAAAAACCAATCCAAAACATTTTCGGCCAACTGTGCACTTTGTTGTGTTTCTCACAGGCAATGGCCACGCTGCTCCTCCCTGTGCAGCTGTTGGCAGTGGCTGTCACCATTTACCTAGAGCTGGTGAGGTCTGCTCAAGGCGGTGTCTACTATGGGATCAAGCAGCTGCCACCCCAGGTGCCACAGTACCAACCCCTTGGACAACAAGTACCTCACATGCCACTGGGCAAAGAAGGCATCCCGATGCAGCACATGGGCAAGGAGGTGCCCCACATGCAGTATGGGAAAGAGTACCCCCATCTGCCTCAGTACATGAAGGAGGTCCCACAGATGCCACTGCTCGGCAAGGACATGGCTCCCAAGAAAGAGAAAGGTAGGCTCGGCACACCTCTCGCCACCCCTGCATGGTCCCAGCTGGCACCCCACAGCACCGTATGCCCAGGGGAACACTGAAGATGCAGAGCAGGCTACTGCAGGCTGGGCACGGCATCCAAGTGCCCCAGGGACTGGCTAGGTTGGTATCTGAACAAAACGGGCTCACATGAGCTGTGGGGCAGCTTGGGGTCACCAGAGCAAGGCCACAGTCCAACCTCCAGACTGGAGCACAACCTCTTACCTGCCCTACCTGTGATGAGCCTCCAGCTCCCAGGGTTGGCCCCAGGTTTGTTTGGGTGTTTGCTGGAGGCTGGGAGAAACCTCCAATCCCACCTGCCTGCAGAAAATCCTCTGGTAGGCTTTCAAATGATGGCCCAGGTAGATGGGCCAGTGTCCTGCCTGGAGGTGCTGCCGCTCTTACTGCAGTAACCAGACATGAAATAAGAGCTAAAGGACACAAGATTTGAATTTATAGGAATATTCATGGGTTTGTATGGATCTGTTCAAACACTGTGATTTGGAGGTTTGCAGATAAAAACATACAATTGCTCTTCTGACCCTGCAGTCTTCTTTCTGTAGGTTATTTAAGGGTGTAACCTTTAAATATTTAAATTCTCTGTACCATTGAAGGTACAGAGAATTACTGCATGACTCTGCACGTACAAGCACTTTCAGTATTCAGTAAAGGAAGTTTTGACAATATTAGGATATATAAGAAAGCAACAAAAAATGTCCAAAGGGCAACCAGGAGCACTCTGTGTCACAAAATCTTTGTGAGGACAGAGAGTCTGTGCAACTTCAGACAAGCTGGTTAACTCTTTGTTTTATTGAGGGTTCAGCATAACCACAGCCTCCACTGGCTTCAGAGGGAAATGGAAGATTTCAGGGCCTATTTTTGGAGTGTCTGAACCAGCACAATTTGCTGTAGTAAAACCAACTCATCTTGTGAGCAAAAGAAGTTTTTTATGTGCATAAAACACAACATGGGAAGAGAGGGATGGTTTCTGCCCTCCCAGAGAACAGTTAATTCTTCTTGCCCTGAAACCTCAGCTCTCCCCTTCCCACAAACCTCTCACTTCTTCATCCATTTTAGAGCCAGAGAGAAGCAGACTTTCCACTTAACACAAAAAGCCTGCAGCTTGAAAAACAACCAATCTAAGCACAACCACTCCTATGTGGCAACTCCCTCACCCTGACCTGCAATTCAAAGTGGTCACATACACAAAAATGTGGGTTTGGACAATAAAAACATTTTGTGAAGTGTTTAGAAGAGCTCTAACTAGATGTGGCTATGCCAAAAACCTGTGAGAGCTTAGCAACGCTGGGTAAGGCTGTAGGTTTCCAGTAATATCTGAATGGGAACCAAAGACTTGGTGGAAATGCTGTCATACCTATGTACAAACTTCTTTACTGATACAATTTTTTTAGCTGGTCTTGCTAATGTAAACCCTTCCAGCAAAAGCACTTTTTTGCCATAACTCCTACAGCATGAGAGCACCGAGCAGCTTCTGTGCCCCATGAAAACTCTTAAGAGTAAATTAGTCTACAGCAATATGGGACAAAGAGCAGATGTTGCTCCTTAAGGCTGTATAGGTGGAAAACACTAATAAAGTGCAAATGTCTCCTGCATACCAAAAAAAAAAAAAAAAAAAAAAAAAGCAAATATAATACAAGATAATTGTTTTATGAAAACAGAAACAAGCACGTAAGGTTGTGGTATGCAAAACAGTAGGAACATCCTCTATGTTCCAAACACCAACATGTAGCTCACTGGCCAGCTCTGCCTCCCTGCCTACCGCAACATCAAGAATCATCATAACAAGCACATTCAATTCAAAACTGCTGTAGTGTTTCTCAAAGGATGCAATTGCAATCACCTTTTGTTTCTCTCCCACCCTCTTTCTTTTTCTTTTCTCTCTGACCCAGAAATACCCATGCGCAGTCTGAGGGGTGAGCAAGGTCCCCCTGGTGAGCCTGGGCCAAGAGGACCACCGGGGCCACCAGGACTACCAGGTCATGGTGTGCCAGGAGCCAAAGGAAAACCAGGCCCGCAAGGATATCCAGGAATTGGGAAGCCGGGTTTGCCAGGGATGCCAGGGAAACCAGGAGTCATGGGGCCCCCAGGGCCAAGAGGGGAGATGGGGCCGAAGGGGGAGATTGGGCCCATGGGGATACCTGGGCCACAAGGGCCTCCAGGGCCTCATGGGCTTCCTGGGATAGGGAAAGCGGGTGCTCCAGGGCTGCAGGGACAGCCAGGGCCCAAGGGGGAGCCTGGAATGAAGGGGCCCCCAGGAGTCCCTGGGATCCCAGGGCCAAAAGGGGAGAAGGGTGTTGGGATCCCGGGTTTGCCAGGGCTCAAGGGTCCCCCTGGGCTGCCTGGCCCTCCTGGCCCTGTGGGGCTGCCGGGGGTTGGTAAGCCGGGCATGGTTGGCTTCCCTGGCCCACAAGGACCCCTGGGCAAACCCGGACCCCCAGGAGAGCTGGGGCTGCAGGGGCCCCCAGGGCCTCCCGGGATGCAGGGCCCTCCTGGCCTGCCTGGTGTTGGCAAACCTGGCCAGGACGGTGTCCCCGGCCAGCCAGGCTTCCCAGGGGGCAAAGGGGAGCAGGGCCTCCCAGGCCTGCCAGGACCCCCTGGACTCCCTGGGGTGGGGAAGCCTGGCTTTCCCGGGCCCAAAGGTGAGCGTGGTGTGGGTGGTCTGCCTGGCCCCATGGGGCCAAAGGGGGAGAAGGGGCATGCAGGGCCACCTGGAATAGGGGGGCCGCCCGGGGAGCCAGGCCAGCCGGGGCTGCCAGGCATCATGGGCCCCCCGGGGGCTGCTGGCTTCCCAGGTCCCAAAGGAGAAGGTGGTGCCGTGGGGCCACCGGGACCAGTAGGCCCCAAGGGTGAACCTGGCCTGCAGGGCTTTCCAGGGAAGCCAGGCTTTCCGGGGGAAGTGGGGGCCCCCGGGCTGCGGGGGCTGCCAGGCCCCACAGGGCCCAAGGGAGAAGCTGGGCACAAAGGCCTGCCAGGACTGCCCGGTGTCCCAGGGCTCGTAGGGCCGAAGGGTGAACCGGGACTCCCTGGTGCCCAGGGGCTTCAGGGCCCCTCAGGCATCCCAGGCATCGCTGGACCCAGTGGTCCTATTGGCCCCCCCGGACTGCCAGGGGCAAAGGGTGAGCCCGGCCTGCCTGGACCTCCCGGCTTCCCTGGTGTGGGCAAACCTGGTGCTGCGGGGCTGCAGGGACCCCCAGGGAAGCCTGGGGCGCTTGGTCCCCCTGGCCAGCCAGGCCTTCAGGGGCCACCTGGCCCTCCCGGGCCCCCAGGTCCCCCAGTCATCATCCCACCCACTCCACCAGCCATAGGACAGTACCTGCCTGAGGTAGGGCCAGGGATAGATGGTGTCAAGCCCCCGTATGGCTACATGGGCAAGAAAGGCAAAGCTGGTGGTGCTGTCTACGAGATGCCTGCATTCACAGCAGAGCTCCTCACCCCTTTCCCCCGGGTCGGGGTGCCTGTGAAGTTTGACAAGCTCCTCTACAATGGCCGACAGAACTACAACCCCCAGACGGGGATCTTCACCTGTGAGATCCCCGGTGTCTACTACTTTGCCTACCACGTCCACTGTAAAGGGGCCAGTGTCTGGGTGGCGTTGTTCAAGAACAACGAGCCGCTGATGTACACCTACGATGAGTACAAGAAGGGCTTCCTGGACCAGGCTTCGGGCAGCGCGGTTGTCCAGCTGATGCACGGAGACAAGGTTTACGTTCAAATGCCATCCGAGCAGGCAGCAGGACTCTATGCTGGGCAGTACGTTCATTCATCTTTTTCAGGATATTTATTGTATCCCATGTAAAACAAAATCCAGACAAACACACACAAAATCAAAACCTTTCTTCTCCGCTTCAAACTTTTGTACCATGAAAGACGCATTTTTATGACCATTTCAGACCATCTTGTACAAAAAAAAAAAAAAAAACCAATACAAAGTTTAACATTATGCACAGCTAGTTATTAAAAAAAAAAAGTGAACATATCTAAAGATGTGTATCAGGTTCATAAACAGTTGTTTTGCACCCAAAGGGGACATATTAACTGTACATTATATATTTCTGTGATGCCATGCTTACTTAATTTCATTCACAATAATTCAGTTCTAAGTTTCAAATCAGTGTACATCACTCCTGTTGCATATTTGACTGTTGCATTGATCATAGTTATGAGATGAAAAACTCACACCAGAGTAGGTCTGTCTCAACTTGTATGGAAAAAACTGAGTGGCTTTTATTTTTTTGAGTCTGGGGGGGGAATCTGGTTTTTTTTTTTTTGACAGCAGGTCTGCCTGACAAGAAAAGGTTTTCTTAGCTGGAGACTTTTATTTCCCTTTCCCTTACATAAAGTATTCCTGCAGAGGTCTTTTTTCTTCCTGAATGATTTATTTATGATAGAAAAGAGTACAGGTGGTGTGACTATTCCCTACCAGCCTTTTCCAGCAGTTGTTGGACCCAGAACACCACCACTGACTCCAGTAGGCACTGGGTTCACCTCCAAACGTCAAAACACTCAAAAAGCCTCCATCTCAGTTTGCCCAGTTGAAGCAGATGAGGTAGGCCAGAGACAAAGGGTTCCCCATTTGCTTTGTGCCCTGTGATTGAGACATTTTGACCAACACCTGGTGATAGAGCAAGGCAGTGTAAATTCACTGGGATTTCTAAATTCAGATAAATTTCTGTGCTTGTGCTAGGAACCTGCATCTGTTTGGCTTTTCAGGAGAGATGCCTATTCTGCCGCTCAGCGAAAGTTAAATCAGTTTACTTTTCAATGACTAGGCAAAGCAGAAGTAGCTCTGCTAATTAACTACTTTGTTGTTTGAGATCAACCAATAACTTTACCAGCAGTACTGATCATGGAAATTTATCTGAGAACTTCTATGTAAAAGCTGATTTCCAATCCTTATTTATACGCTACCAATTGCCAAGGAGAACCTGCAGGCCTCGATCTTTTCTGTACATGAGGAAAGCAACTTCTCTGCAAGAGCTGTCTGTTCATCAATGGTGCTAATCTCACCTCAGAAGTGTTCCTTTCCAAAGGGCAGCATACTTTGCTGTGGCTCCCTGTACAGTGCTGCACATCACACACTGTTAAATGCTAGTTGAAAGAGTTAAGTACTCATCACTTCTTCAATGTCTTTAGCTAATGCTACTACTTTTGATTCAAAAAATGAACTTAGATTTTTCATGCAGAACTAAGATTGGATTTAACTGGCATTACCATTATTTAAATGCAGAGTTTAATGCAGTCTAACATTGACTAAGGACTCCAGTGATATAATGTGGTGCTTTATCTCAGAAATTTTATGGAACGGTGGCAGGAACGGACGGACAGTTTACCAGGCACTGGTGACTTTGGAATGTTCCCAGAATATATGAGATGTCAAAAGCAAATAATTTTGTATTTAAAATTTTTGTACTGATTTGAAAAAAAAAATATCTTATTAAATATCTTTAAAAAAAAAAAAGAAATCCTGTCTTCATTCAGCAGAAATGTTAGAAGGAACATTCAGCCTGATGAATTCATATATTCCATATATCAGACCACAAGGACTCTCTGAAACCACTGACAGCCTGATACGGAAAAATAAATAAATAATAAAAAAATATTCACCAAAAAAAAAAAAAAAATCCTTTTCTTTAGTTCCCCACTACTGGCAAAACCTGCCCTAAGCCACTGGGGAGAACATGCTGTCCCAACATCACATTTGGTGGGAAAGCACTGCCAAGGCTGGGGGGGGAACATGCAGAGTGAGGGGCTCCCACAGGTGCCTGCTCAACCCAAGCCGACACAGGAGCATGGCTTAAAAAAGCACAGAGGCAGCAGCCAGGCAGCCAAGAAATCAGGTGCCCTAGAGGTGTGCTGTCAAGGGTTGGCGCTCACCAAAAAAGCCAGAGCTGGCTGCCCAGGCTGGTACTGCACACCATATCCCTGGCTCTCCCTGTGATTTGAAAAGAGCTCTTCCCATTCCTCCCCCTCCCTATTTTTTCAACTGCAGGAAAAACCTAGAGTGAAAGCAACAGCATAGCTGTCAGTGATCTCCATTGCTATTCTACTGTGGGGCTCCACCATGGGGAGTAAACTATAACTTGTGATGTGGCTCCCTGTTCTCACCTTAAAGGCAGGCTGGTTTCCTCCAAGCTGCTGAGCTCCTAAACTGTCAATACTGAAATGAATGCACTGGATACCTGCTTGTGTCAGGTAATCATTTTCTAAATCTCCTTTAGACCCCTGAAGCTGCTGGCTAAACAGCTCCCTACTCCCCAGCATTTCATTTTCTCTGCACAAAGAGAAAGAAAACAAAACATGAGCAAAGTTTCATAATCGTCTCTCATTTTGTATCTAAAGTCTTTTTTCTCACATTACCTTAGTTAAACAGCCTTTATTTTGGCATTGCCCTGAAAGTCCCCAGTATGACATGCAGGATTTAAAAAAAAAAAAAAAAAAATTAAAATTAAAATCAGGAAGATGCTGCTCTTGATCTTACCCACAAAAACTATGTCCCGGATTTGCTTTTACTCAGCCTGGAGTGAGATCTCCACCCACAGAACATCTCAGCTTACCTAAAGATTTTCAGCTCCATCTGCTCTACTAAGAATCAAAGTTTGTTCTGAAACTTGATACTGTATCTGACAACACTGTGTGTACTTTACACACCATTACCATTAATAACAGGGCTCTTTGCATCACTCCCCGCTTCCCCCCATGCCCCAGCCTTGCAAAAATAAGCCTGAGGGCACCATCTTTAACATGGTTTATTCACAGGAAAATAATCTCTTTCCATCTGTAGCATTCAAAATTTCATTTGAAACAACTGTAAGAATGTCTTCAAAATACAGCTGGCACTTTAAAGGCATATAAAACTTAAGACAAATGGCAAATAAGTATTTACTGATATCAAAACCAGATGTTGAGCTTCATATGTTCTTAAAAATTAGACACCACTTAAAAGTTAAAGTACTTACACTACCTGCCAGGGCACTGTTAAAAAGTGTGGCATAGGGAAAAAAGGTACCACAGACTAATGATTAAACACCAAAGGTGTGATTCTGCATAATTATCATCAACACAGTCACTGGAAATGTCATTTAGTCATCATTTAGGCACTCACAGATTTGTATTTAGTGCAATAGTTTGTGACCTTACTTTTTAAGTTGTATCTCTGTACTTCCCATAATTATTACAGTAGTGGAAAAAATACTTTCCTGACAGAAAACTAACCCCCCACTCCCTCCCCAAATAAGTCTGAGGCAGACAGAGCTTTCAGCTGATATATGTCATCCTGCCTGTTTTGTACGTACTTTGGTACCTTAGATCTGGGTCTTTCTGATGGTGCAGCCTTTTGGGGGGGGTGGCAGATAAAATGCAGAAGCACCTTTGCTGCAAGATGCTGCTGTCTTAAAATTCAGCAGGCTGTGGGAAAACAGGACAGAGGAAAACAGGGATGAGATCATCTGACTTTGCAATTAATACAGGAAGAAAATTCATAGGATGCACTGGGTACCTACATAGTTACACTGTTACGAGACATGGAAATAAAGCTGACAGCATCAAAGGGAAGTTTCGCTGCAGAGTTTTTACTTCAGGAATAGCCAAAAAGGAGAGGGAAAATCTTAAATAGCAGCTCAGTCTCAGAAAAGATACAAGTATTTGGAGTTAGCATTATTGCTTTTGCCTTTTTTTCCAGAAATTCCCAAGGCAAGTCTTTGGTATTGCAAAATGTCTGTAAAAACACATGCCTGGATAGAATAGACACTGTGATCTGTGGGCAATACTGAGAAACACACTATGTATAGGTGTTCCTGACTACGTGAAGTTTGTGTAAAAGGGGTACTTGTGCTCAAGGCAGAGGAGCAGAAACAACTGTGTGAAGCAGGTGATGAAGCAGAGCTGGTATACACAGAATCATAACAAAACATTTAGCGGGGGGGGGGGGGGGGGGGGGGGCCCCCCTGGGGCAGAGCTGCCCCCCCCCGGGACCCCCCGGTCCCCCCCCCCAGCCCCTGGCCCTGCGCGTCACCGGCGACCTCCACGTCGGGGGCCTCATGCTGCTGGTGGCCGACGGCGTCGGTGAGGTCACCCCCAGAGCCGCCGGACACCGGGACCCCTCCCCAGCCTGGTCCCTGATCCCCGATCCCCCATCACCAGCGCGGTGCCTAGTGCAAAAATACAGACCGGCGCGGCGCCCGCGGGGGTCTGTGTA
>JANIJG010004848.1:13397-35768 GCA_024611175.1 Megaceryle torquata | reverse complement strand
TCCCCTTTCTTCCTTCCCCTTTCTTCCTTCCCCTTTCTTCCTTCCCCTTTCTTCCTTCCCCTTTCTTCCTTCCCCTTCCTTCCTTCCCCTTCCCTCCGTCCTTCCCTCCTCTCAATACCATATGGGAGTGCTGCAGCATACAGCCCTGGGACAGCCAACACAAGACCTGGGCCACCACACTCAGGTCTCCCCGTGACCCTTTGCCCTGGGTAGAATTTCACTCCGAGGGAGAGCTTTGTAAAAACTGAGCACTCATTTAATCACCAAATTAAGGTCTTGATCTAATTCCAGTTGAAGCTGAAGGCATAACTTGCACCAGTCTCTAGCGCTGGACGGAGGTCTGAAGAAGTCAAGGTGTCTGGAGGCTGCCCCACTTTGAGACTCCAATAACAAAGATGTGGGAACTGCAGAGGAAAAAGCCTCCAGAGCTGTGTTTGCAAGGACTAATATTTAACACTGGGAACATAAATACTTTTTAAAATGTTTAACACAAATGATTGTTGCCATAAAGCTGGAATGGTGCAGGAGCTTCATGCATCTTAGAAATGTTTTGACATAACAGCCTAAACTGGGATTTAATAGAATTCTTGGGCTCTAAAAAGGACTCATAATTTTTGCTTCATTTCTACATGTTTTCTCCCCCTTTAATTGTAGTTCAACAAAGTAGAGGGACTAATCTCAGATAAAAGTAGAAACACCAAGATTAAAGTGCACTTCTGTTTATTTTTAAGGGCAGTGGGTTAATATGAGCACTCTATTGTTGATGTCAGCATCACAAGCCAAAGATAAACACCACTTTTCTGCACTTACATCACATTTTCAGGGCATTATTCTTCATTAATGAGTATTTTCTCCTGCAGTGGAAAGGAATGACTTTGACATAAGCTTATTGGCTACTAATCATAACCATTTTGTGGCTAGTCTATAAAATATTTGCTCCTTTTCATCACGGTCTTTGCGTTTACGTCAGTATTGGTTTTATTTTCATTTCCTTAAGTTCTGATATGTCCTTACAATGGAATCATTCCCTTTTTTAACCAAAAAGAATTTTGTTCTTTAAATGCACGTATTTTCTCTCACTGCACCTTTGTTACCATTAGCTCAAATAAGAAACTAGGAACTTGATGCTCTTGCTACCAGAGAGGCTCCACATCTCCTGGGGGGAAGAGCTGAGGATGTATATTTACAGGACTGTTCCCAGTTTCTGTTTTCTTTCTCTTGCTCAATTTATTGTTGGAGACTCTGGTTGGTTTAGGAGTAAAGTCCGTGTAGTAATTTGCTGCAGAAAGACTGGGAGGTGTTATCTACCTAAGTAGCTACAAAAACACTAATCCTAGCAGTCTTTCTTCTTGGCCACCTTTTAAAGGGAACCTTTAAGGAATCTATCACCTGTCTCCAGGTACTTGGGTCCTCCCAGAAAAATTTTCACCGTGTAACCAGTGAATAGCATGGTTTTCTAAAAGAGATGGAGAGATTTCAGAGCATCTTTGTTCCTCTTTTGAAAGGCCTTTCTGCTGACCACCAAGAAGCACATCCTACAGCTGTCAGCAGTGATGTGCTTTGGATGCTGCTACGTAGAAAGCCACACAGCATAAAGCTCTGCCATGAGAAATTACATGGGTGGCATGTAATACAAAATCATTTCTTGCTATCATCTTATTTTGACCTGTACCTCTTGCAGGAAAGTCTGAAATGTGTCTGTCATCGCTGGTCTGTGTTAAAATCATAACTCCTGCATCTTACCTCCAGGGTTACATGCAGGTTCTAGCAAATTTCCATCCTCTTTTGCTCCTTTTGAGCTTTGGATGAGGAGAAGTTGTAACAGAAGTTTAGGTTTTCCACGCTTAGGAAGTGAGCCTTGCTGAGGCAAAAATCTCCCTGAATTCTCAGTTACTATTTTCCCGTGGGGGAATTTAGAAATATTTTGACCTTTTTTTTCCAGTCTGGAACAACAGAAATTTCAAAAATCTTGAAATCTTTTGGAAACATTTTCCTTTCTTCGTGTGGCTCTGACTCACAGAAGAACCTACTGGGAAGAGCTACAGTGCTTTAGAAAGAGACTAGAAACAAGGCGATGTGATTTAAAGGACCAACTTCATTTTACCAGTGCTGCTTACACACCACAGTATAGTCACTGGTGTTCAAGAAATAATCTCATCAGCTAATTCTGAACAGGTAATAAAACTCACCATAAGAAGAAAAAAAAAAGGCAAGTTATTAGAAGAGATTATTTATGGTGAAATAATTGTTGTCATTTAAGTGTCATCTAATATAGTCTTCCTGGCATAAATAGGGTCATGGTGAAAGAAGTTGTGGCTGTTAGGGCACGTTCCCCTGAAGCAACCAATACTCAGTGGTTCCTTGTTGGTGGGATAAGAGGTATTAAAAATACCAGTCCTGAGATAATTTCCTCGGGCTACATTTGAAAAACTTAGCCACACACGTTTTATTTTTGTGAGCACCACATAGGAAATAAAAGCATTAGGAATCAGCTTGGTATGATTAAGTGTGCTAAACTACGCGCTGTTAGAGAGTCTGGTTTATATACTCGTGTAACCATCTTTATACATGCAAATCCTGTATTTGCATGCATATAAATGGCTTGCAGATTGGGATACAAAAAGAGACTTTTGTGATCATCTAGTCCGGCCTCCAGCCGGAAATGCTTCTTTGCATGATTATTTGTACTCGTCGGTCTATTTGTATGTCCATCTCTCCAGCCATCCCTCAGTTGTTAAATTTTCCGAGCAAAAGTTCATGCTTCCTCAAATTTTTCTATCCACCCACTTAACTTTGAATATCTCCCTCATCCTGGGAAAAACCGCTCTGAATTCTTTGATCTTCCAAATTCTTCTTGTAGGACAGCAGGCATCCAGCTTGATCTGTGTGTGGCTGCATTTGCATGAGAATAACTTTACTTCTTCCTACATATATCTGGGAAGGAAAACAGTGGAATGACATAGTTCTCAGTATTGCTTTCCTATGGCACAGACGCTGTAGTAACAAAGGTTCAAAATGTCTTTGACCATAATTTCTGCAAGCAGATATCTGAAATACTCTCAAGAGTTCTTGTGTCAGAGGCAGGAGAACCCGCAGCCTAAGAAAACTTGTGCTGTCAGTCTGTACTGGTTTGTCTGCTTTCACCTGTGCCTGTCGTGAAAGCATACCTAGGAATCTAACTCTTTCTTTGAGGCCAGCTAATGGGGTAACTGGTAAATCAGCTCTCATTGATGGATCCTTAGGCAGCGCTTCTCTCTCTTTTTAAAACATCATTAATCATTTTGTCATGTGTCCTTCAGTAGTGAGGACCAAAGCATCACGCTGTAAGAGCCCTCACGTGCCATTGCATCCAAATTATGGCTGTTACAGGTTACACGACCAATAATCCTAGTCATACCTTCATCAGGCTCTCATGTAAACCAGAGCAGTTAATGAGCTGCCAGTCTGCTTAATGGCAGGTTGCTCCAGAACCATGTTCTACTGATAGAACCTCGCTTCTGCGTTTCCAACCTGAGTGTCAACCTGCCCCGAGTGTACATGCAAGGCATTATTGTAGCAAATGCCAGCTTCAGCTGAAGCACTACTCCACCTTTTCTGTAACTGGACACGTTCTCCACCATCATATTGTTGGGCTGTGCAAGAAGGACCTTTTTTCTCTTCTCCAAACCCCTCCTTTCTCTCATCTCTGGGCTATTACCTTCTTTACAGCTGACTCGGTCAGCAGAGAGGTCCAAAGAGTGCAGTTACATTTAGCATCAACACCACCATTGGGAAAAACATTTACGGCTTTGCTGAGCTAAGAGGAAGATGTCTCAGTCTAAAACAGGTCGGGACACTAGACATCAAAACAAATGAGAGGGAGTTTTTCTTGCCTCATTTATACTTATTGAGAAAGTTGATACAGTAGGTGTGTGTTGTAGACTAATCAGATTACAATATAATTCAATTGAGTAGCTCATCTTTTGCACCAATCTCACATTTATAAAGAGCAAAGCTTAAACTTGAGCAAAGTCATATTGCTTTTCTCTGGCATAATTTGCAATTATTCAAATAGCAATACTACAGATAATGAATTCCAAGTTAATCAAATTGTTGTACTGATGAGTTTGGTAGTTCATCTTCAATCTCAAGTTCATAAGATCATTTATGGTCAGCTGCTTAAAAAAGAAAGCCTTGTCTTCATCAAAATTGTAGTCTAGTTAGTTTCTGTGATTTGTGTCAGGGTAAGGTTTGGAGAGAAAGCCACAGAAATTAAAGTTGAATGATAAAATGCATGCTCGGTGAAGAAGCAGACCCATCTAAAGAAGCCTGTATGCCTTCTGCTGCCTTTAAGAAATATATGAAACATTTGGCTTTAGTGAAATATGATTTTATTGTTTTCCTTTCCAGACTTAATGCATTAGCCAGTTGTTTCACCAACAGCTAAAAAAAGATAACACGACCCTACGTGCTCTGAATTTTTGTGAGAGCGCTCAAAGCACGACATGAAATCATCTGCTTAATGGGGAGAGGAGGGAACGTCATCACAAATATCCCTTTAAATGTTTGTGGAAAACTATAGGCAATCTTCACCAAAGCTCAGAACGTTTTATTTTCATCTACAGTGCAGGAGCCTGCTAAGTATCAATGAGAGCTTTGTCCATTCCTGACTTTCCTCGAGGTACTTTAAGTATCTGCTTCCCCTCCAGGTGGCTACATGCTTTGAAGGATTTTCAGTGAAGCCTCCAGAGTGAAATATTTCTAACCAGGAGAAAGTTTGTCATCGAGTGTTATGTAGGAGACCCAAATCAGGTTGGCTGACAGATTTGATCCAAGCAGCTTCAGATCTGAAAGACCCCATAGGCTGATGAAGGTCTAGAACAAGGTCTGCTCTGCAGTGCCAATGTGAGGGACAGGATCCAGCCACCTACTTCAGTTTGTGGAAGAATTTTCCTCTGCTTTGATGGACATGGGATCAGCCCCAGTGTGACAAATGTCCCTAGCAAATGACAGCATTTCTAATGTGAGTACACCCTCGGGGAAAGTACTGGGTGCCGCAGCAGGAACGTAGATATTTGGGCTGGAACAGAAAACATCATATTTCTTTTAGCAATTGTCTTTTCTGGTGCCTGAACAAGAGCTTGTACCCACCACATCAGATCGTTCACTGGGGTGGGGAAGGGGGGTTAGAAAATTGACCTGGGTGATGGATCTACAGCCTGCTGGTGTGTACGCTCATGTGTTGGAACCATCTGAGTGTTAACACATGGTCTCCCTATCAAAGTCTGTATATGAAACTCAGCTGCTGGAGTGACAGAAGATTTTGTGTTGTTAGCGCACACTTCATTAAAATACCAGCTAAAATCCAGCTCTGAAATCCCACAGTTTGTGTTAGTTGATAAAACTCAATTGCCTCTAATTACTGTTAGTATGGCTTTAAAATAATATTTTGTCGCAGAAAAGGTCCCCTTGTGATGAGGAATAGCTGGTATTCACAACTGGGGAAGAGTGTAAATGCCTGTCGGGGTGGGGTGTATGACCAAGACTGCTTTTACCACTGTACTCTACATCTTCCAGCAACAGTGCTGTAAAAAAAACCCCAAACAAGTCAGGGATGCAATACTGAACAAGGGAAAGATTGAACGTTTTTGCCTCCAATAGTTAAATGAACTTGCTATGAAATAAAGCGAACAATTGCAAGTCCGCTTTGAATCCAGGAGATAGTTTCATGATCTGGAGAGGAGAACCCATCACTGCTTTATATTATCTGGGTAGCCCTTAATCCTTGTGTGAAGATGAAACTTTTTCTCACTTTAATCCACAGGTCTCACTCGTGTGCTGAGCATTCGGCCCACGTTCAAGAGCTTTGCAGGAGCAGGACCTTGCTAGCTGTAGTGGACCCTCTGCTACTGGGAGCTGCTGTGGGTGCTTCCTTTGCCTGCACACAGGTATGCTCTCGGTTAAAATGAGCTCACGGCCTCAAAGCACAGTCGTGGTGGGGACAGACACAGTTGGGGTTGTTTTTTCAGAGCAGCTCGGCTATTCTGCTGAACCTTGAGCCCTGGATTGACCTTCACGCAGGGGTAAAAACCTTGTTGTTGCCCCTGGGTTTATGGAGGATATGCCCCTCCATAATCCCAGGGGCAACAACAAGGTTTAAGCATGCTGACTCTCCTGGGCAGAATGTCCAGTCTTGGTTTCATTCTAAGACAGAAAGAAGAAACGTGATCAGGTTGCTCAAATTTGTATTTCTAAGCCACTTAGTAGGATTGTTACAAATATTCATAGAAGGTGTTCACAGAAGATCACATCCATGCATTTGTATATTGCTTTAGCTCCAGGCTCCCATTCATGGCAAATCATTTTAAAAACATCATTGGATACCTTATGAAAGTTTAATAAGACTTTTTATCGACACAGTAGGAAATCTTTTCAGAAGATTTTGTTTTAAATCAAAACTCTTTGGACTTCTTGCTGAGAAATGCAAGTGACCCCGCAGTCCTAGCAGATCTCCACTAGTTGTGGGTGCAGTTGCAGAGAAAAAAGGCAAAACTTGGTGGTGGACAAATGTGTATTTGAAGAGAAGGAGGCAAAGACACAGTCGGTGAGTGCTTAGGCATTCATCATTTCAATTTTATTCTGTTGATTCTGGTCAGAGCTTTAGACTTGAGCAGGGCCACGATTGCATGCCAGATCATGAAGATGCCAGCAACCACCAGTATTATTCGATCCTAAATAATGGTCCTGTTATGGAGCCTGCTGGATTCAGGAGAGTGCTGAACTGCCTTTTGCCTTTGGGTACCTACAACCCTCCACAAGGCACTTTCTTTTTGGCCACAATGCCTGGGGAAAGTGATGAGCCTGAGAACAGGTCCCATAAAAGACAGGAGGCTGAGCAGGCACCGCCGTGCTACCTGGGAGGAGGTGCCAAGCTCCATGATGCCTTTATGCCCCTCACTTTTCTGAGGGCAACGCTGAGCTGGAAAAGGATGCTTCTTCCTGTTCTTGTCTCACTGGCACTCAATTCAGGGGACACGAGGGGTGGGTTTTTGGCTTGCTTCACACACTCCGCACCAAACACAAGCAGAAGTCTTTCTGTTGTTTGCAAGAATAGTAAAAGTTTGCTTTTTTGCTCGGCCAAGGGCATCTTGGGCTGCTGTCTATTTTTGTCTGATTTAATACAGAGACCTGAATCAAGGGGATTAATGAGAATGGAAAGTGCTCTGCATCAGATACACAGGACACTAAATAATCTCGGGTGCTCGTGAGTTTGTTGGAAATGTCTCCCAGGACTTCGGGGGTTTCTGATTGTGTTGAGCTGGAGACATTACAGGCACAGTCTTTGTTACAGTATTTGAACATTTCCCCCTGCTGAACCCAGACGTGCACAGCAACAAAAAACAAAAGGAACTTTTCACACCTCAAAATAGATTTCATTTGGGTTCAGTCAGAGTTTGGGGCAAAGGTTTGTGATCTTTCTCATTTTAATCAAAGAAGTTGGCTCATGCCCTCAAAACTTTCATTGTCAGAGTAAGATCAGCAGAATTCACTTGCAGGTCCATTAAGCAAACAAAACCACATTCCCCGCTGTCACCTCAGTTCATGCTTTGGCAATTTTTAGAAGCTCTTTTTAAAAATAACTTTCTCTGGGTTCTAGGGCCACTATTACTGCAGCCTGAGTGGTTCTATGTGTTTATATAAACACGAAACACAACGTAGTGAAGTGCACACATCTATCTTTTACCACCACTATCCTTACTCTGAAATAAAGAAAGAAATAAAGGAATAAAAGAGAAGGGGATAAAACTGCATGTTGATATCCTTTAAATCAGTATTGAAACCCTTCCAGCATGTGAAAGTTATTCTGGCATCTTGCTGAAGGTTAACTTCAGCATTCTGGAAGGGTTTCAATAGTAATGAAAAGGACAGTAAAGAGAGGAAAGCTATTTCAGAAGCATTCCTGAAGGATAACGCTGGCGTGCTAGAGACATTTCAGCAGTAGGCTAGAGGGCAGCAAAATTATTTCTGAAGTATTCCTGAAGGAGAACTTTAATAATCTAGTAGTATTTAAAATAGTTCTGCTGTGGTGGTAAAACTATAGGGCAAATATCTATCCCTGAAAGGTAATTTCATTCTTTCAAAAGTTTGAAGCCCTGCCGCTGAGAAACGATGTCTGTTAGAAATGGAGAGGCAAAGCAGTCTCTCTGGAGGCTGGTAAGTGTCCCTGACAGAAGTCACTGGGGTCAAAAGGTGACATCTAGCCCTGTGCAGGGGTCTTCATGCAAGAGCTGTGCACAGCATCAGTCGGAAGAGGGTTCACATGGGACTGTGGGGCAAATAGAGGAGCCAAGCTGTCCCCTTTGTGCAGGGTTATGCTCAGTCCCATCAGGGACTGAGACCTGCAGCAGCCCTGGCAGATCCCTCCTGTGACATCTGTCTTCTGAGAAAGAGGGCACATAGTGTGAGGTCACCTCCACCGGCTCCCTTTGGGTCAGTGAACTTTAGGCTCAGGTGTCAAGTTCTCATTTTCATTTCAACTAAGGATCTGCTGCTTTGCAACCTGCTCAGTTAGGATGGGAAGCGAGAGGGAAATCTTACCCAGTGGGTTTTTCTGAAGGTCTGGATGCTACCTACCTTTGACTTGGCTGGGAATACCACAAGAGCAAGCTTTCTTATAATGTCTCACTTCTGGTTTAATGGTGGACTTGGCTAATGGTTGGACACGATGAACTTAAAGGTCTTTTCCAACCTAAATGATTCTGTGATTCTTGGTCCAGCTGACTGAGAGAAACACACTGGCATGTGCAAATTAAATACAGACATCATTTACTCAACCAAATATGCAGCCCAGCATTAAATTTGTTTGGTTTGGAACAGATTTTGGCTAGTAATTCTAACTGCTTTTTATATATCGTATCCGAACTGGCGTGCTGCATTAAGCTATATTGCTTATTAGAGGTAACCATGACTGGTCAATGAGGAGCAATTAACTTGTGCCCCATCTTTTCTACCATTCCCCTTGTTCTTTGTTGAGAGAAGTAGAGGCAAAGTGCATTTTATGCCCTGCCTGTCCAAGCAAGGTGCGATTAGCGACGACTATCTTTATTTTTTATTTTTTCCCTGAGAGCACCCAACACATTTGGAAAAACAATGACAAATTTCAGTCATTCTTGGAAAAGATATTGCATTTTGCTACCTTCACCTCCTTTATACTCTTGGGCCACCGTGGTGACAATAGTACTGCTACTTAGCCTTTAGCACAGGCTGCTGTTTACTGGAGATGAGCGAGTTCATCTTGTCTGGCTGCTTTTTGCAGATCATACTGAAATCCTTCATTTGTAAAAGCTTTCCCAGCATAAAAACTACATTGTGCTGTAGCTACATTTTCCCCTGAAGCACATCTGCGTGGACATGTATAGAAATCAAGAACTAGATTAAAACAAGCTACGACCTCGTGAACTTAATGAGAGCAAAATGACGACTTTGCAACTGGACATTTGGTAAAGATCTGGGTGGTTTTGCAGAAAGTGGGTTCAGAGTCTGGAACAGAGGGTGCCAGTAGAGGTAGAAAGTATCCCAAGGGAAACCTCAGACATGCTCTCCATGAATGCTTGAATGGGAAACTGTCAAGTCTAGCTTTAACCAAGCTCCTGAGAAGCTCTGTTGAGATGGGGAGTTGTTCATAGAACTGCATGGTGAATCATTCTGACAGAAGAATGCTGTCCCAGAAAACCATAATCTGCTTGAGAATTGGAGGATGGGGATGGGAAAGGGAGAAATCTGC
Organism: Megaceryle torquata; assembly: GCA_024611175.1. Lineage (NCBI taxonomy): Eukaryota > Metazoa > Chordata > Aves > Coraciiformes > Cerylidae > Megaceryle > Megaceryle torquata. The sequence goes on along the minus strand of JANIJG010004848.1, from coordinate 26,005 downwards.
TTCATTTGTTTAACATGATCTAGCCTTCTAGATCTTGCAGTAACCGCCAGCAAATATGAAGGCGTTGCCTATGTAAAACTTGCAGGTTTGCTGGCGTTCCCCAGAGCTGCTCGCCTGGTCATCCTCACCTGAAGGACAATGTCCTGAAACTTCCAGGTTCCCACTGGTGTTTTACTTCTCTACCACATGATCTGAACTGCACGTATCGTTCTTCAAAGGTGTGGTGTTTTACAACACCACTGATGGTGCCATCTTTTGGCTTGGGTTTTTTTCTTCTAAGGATCATTGCTGTGTCCACTGGAATCTCTAAGTTTCTTCCAGCATCTTCTCACACTTCCAAAGCAGGTGTTTACAGGTTCCAATAGAGTCATCATTTGCATAGCCTGACGAGGAGAGATGAGATTTATCAGCGTTTTCTTTAAATGGATGTCCTTCAAGGACAGCCCTCAGAAAGCAGAGGTCAATGCAGTAAAGGTAGCGACATTAATCATCTTCACCATTTGAAATAAGGAAGAATAAATAAATAAACAGTTTAGCATCATGATCATGTATCAGGGGGCTACTTCAGGTCACATACACATTAAATGTAATCCCAAGGATGTCAGGACCAATGTTACGAATGTTTCTGTTAGCTCGGTTTCATGAATGGTGAGGTAGAGCTTTACATTAGGCTGTGTAATAATGTTATCAATAATAACAGGGTGTATATTGTGGCAAAGCATTGAGTTTGTCCCGTGTGTGAACCTTTCTGTAACTACAAGTGTTAGGGCTTTCGTGCTTTGGTTTGGAGCGAGCGATGGGGAATGCTGACAAGGCGACGTCCACGAGTTGTCACTCTCTGAGCGAGTCTGTGGGCAGTTCATACCGGGTGAAAGAAGTCCTGGAGTCAATACAAGAAGGAATCTCATTAGGGGGACATGCTGAGGAATATTACAAGTTAGGTAAATGCTAGAGAAGAAAAATCTACCTTCTCTTTATCAGTGAGTTGGATGAGGGGATTGAGTGCACTCTCGGTAAGTTTGCAGACGACATGAAATTAAGTGGGAGTGTTGATTTGCTTGAGCGTAGGAAGGATCTACAGAGAGATCTGGATGGGTTGGATCAATGGGCTGAGGCCAATTGTATGAGGCTTAATAAGACCAAGTGCTGGGTCCTGCATTTCCATCACAACAGCCCCAGGCAACACTCCAGGCTTGGGGAGGAGCGGCTGGAAAGTGCCTGGTGGAGAAGGAGCTGGGGGTGCTGGGGGACACCCGGCTGAGCGTGAGCCAGCAGCGTGCCCAGGGGGCCAAGGCCAACGGCACCCTGGCCTGGATCAGGAAGAGCGTGGCCAGCAGGACCAGGGAGGTGTTTGTGCCCCTGTACTGGGCACTGGTGAAGCCACACCTCGTGTACTGTGTTCAGTTTTGGGCACCAGAGTATAAGAAAGACACTGAGGTGCTGGAGCGGGTCCAGAGAAGGGCAAGGAAGCTGTGAGGGGTCTGGAGAACATGTCTGGTGATGAGTATCTGAAGGAGCTGAGGTTGTTCTGTCTGGTGAAGAGGATGCTGAGAGGAGACCTTATTGCCCTCTACAGCCACCTGAAGGGAGGTGGTGGTGAGGCCAGTGTTATCCTCTGCTCCCTAGTAACTAACAACAGGACAAGAAGAAATGGCCACAAGTTGCACCAGGGGAAGTTCAGATTAGATATTAGGAAGAATTTCTTTACTGAAAGAGTAGTTAAGCATGGGAACGGGCTGCCCAGGGAGGGGGTGGAGTCACCACCACTGGAGGTGTTCAAGAAACGTCTAGATGAGGCATTTCAGGACATGGTTTAGTGGTCATGGAGGTGCTGGGTAGAAGATTGGACTTGATGATCTTGGAGGTCTTTTCCAACCTTAATGATTCTGTGATTCCTCTAAGGAGGGTGAGGTGGTGGGACATGGGTCCAAGGAAGAAGGAGAAGACTGTACGATTAGCTGATGATGCCTGGAGTGAATGATCTGGCATCTCAAGAAGCAACTCGAGTATTAGGGCCACGTTCCCCATGTAACTCTACTATTTTTAAATCCAAGCCTTCTGCAGCCTGGGTTGTGGGTGTGGAAAATGCATCTGTGGTTCTGGCAGAGATCCTGCTGAACGTTGAGATTTAGCAATTTCAGTGCCTGGGATTTGTAGCTATTGCTTACGGGAAAAGGAATCAACCCAAATTTTTCACAAACCCATTCAAGTGTGTGACTTTGCACACCAGAGTAGCTTCGATTTAATAGGACTGAAAGTGTGGATATACACGTATTGCCTGAGTATAAACACATGGCAATTTTTTATAGTGACTGAAAAATAGTTTTTCTGAAATATTCAGGAGACTGTCGATGTCTTTCAAATGAAACAGCACTTTGTTGTTACTGAGAAAAGGCTTTTTAATCATATTAGTTAAAAACTTTTTCAAGATAACTCAGTTCACAGAAATTCTGTAATGGGAAACCAGCCTCTAATAAAAAAAAAAATAATGGAAAATATAGAAATTACCTGAAATTCAAAATAAGACTCTGTTTCTGTCTTTTACATAGGAAAACAACTTCAAAGTGACAAAATTATCCATGAAATAATTTCCAGTTTTGTCTTTATTCTGATACATATTGAGAAAAAAAAAATATTATGGGCTTCTCAATGAACATTTTCTATATTTATTGGTATGAAAGCATCCTGAAGGCTTCCTGGTACAGATTGTTACTGGTGTTCTCTTTGTTCTTTTCAGCGTCTTTTTAAATAGTCAGAATTTTAAAAAGCAATTTAACTTTATAACAAAGTTAATTTGATTTATTGGTGTTATTTTTATTTATTAACCAATTTGCTTCTGGGTTGATTTTCTTAAGTGCTAAGCTTCATAATGGAAATGCTGACACAACTTTAAGTATAGGAGCAAATGCTATTCTAATAATTCAGCTGAATAAATACCAGCCAGCATTTAGTTATTTTCCCAGGAACTGGATAAACAGCCACTTCCTTTTTAGTGTCTCTTTGTAAAGCAAAAGTTCCACAAGCCTGGTAATCAGCACTGTGAAATTCTCTATTAAAAAACCTCCAACCTTTCTTTTGTTTATTCTGTAAGATCTTTGTGGTTCCATATTAGTCATGTTAAAGAAAAAAAAAAATAATTAAAACAAATACACTGACTTGGCAACGAGCCATATTTTGACCTATTCCAAACCCCACCATTTCTAAACCGTGTGGCTTTTATAGATGAGAGCAAGAGAAGGAGCTCAGCTGAATAGTGGAGGTGCCGATCCGTGGTTCAAACGGTCGGGGCTATTCTGGGGCAGAGATTTCATCGTGACTGCTGTGTTGGAATTTGCAGCAAAGTTGCCAATGAGTTTGAATGACCTAAGTTAGGTGACCCTGCTCCGGCAGGGGGGTTGGAGTTAGGTGATCTTTCGAGGTCTCTTCCAACCCCTACCATTCTGTGAATGACAGGAGCCACTCCCCTGTGGTGCGTAGGAAGGCCGCACGTGGGGGTTCCCCCAGATATCACCTCACAGTGGCAAGGTGATATCACCCAGGATACCACCCCAAGGTGACCTGTTGTTGTGGTCGCAGAACTGACGCGGGTTCGTGTTTGTAAACCAAATGGGTGGGCTGAATTAATCACAGACTCACAGAATGGTGGGGGTTGGAAGTGACCTCCAGAGATCATCGAGTCCAACCCCCTGCCAGAGCAGGACACAGCTAGAGCAGATCCCACAGCAATGCACCCAGACAGGTCTGGAAAGGCTCCAGAGAAGGAGCCTCCACAGCCTCTCTGGGGAGTCTGTTCCAATGCTCTACAACTCTTACAGCCAAGAAGTTCTTCCTCATCTCGAGGTGGAACTTTTGCTACTCAAGCTTGAATCCACTGCCCCTCGTCCTATCACAGTGCACGAGTGAATAGAATGTGGCACTTGGATTAAATGAATACAGCACTGCCTGGTTTAATGAGCTCAAATTCTTCACCAGGGGTGGTAGATAACCTGCTCCTGGTGTGATGGGGTGTAAGAGTTCGCGCGATGTTGCCTGATGCGTCAAACTGTCACGGTGGTGTAGTTACCACATTATGTCACGATAGGGTTTGTAGCAATAGTTTTGTTCTACGAGTCCCCATTACGCTAGTGAAAATTAAAAACTAAGTTTGCACTGAAAAGAAAAACCAGGAGCAGTTTGAGTTCAGAAGGTTTTTCGTTTGTTTGTTGGTTTGGGGTTTTTTGGCAAGGTGGAAAGGGAGCTGCTTTCCCCAGAAGTCCTGCAAGTGAAAGGGCAGTTTCTCGTGGAGTGCTTCAACTCTGAATTTTCTAGGTGAGATGATGGCTGCTCCTGAGATAAGCACCAGCACTCCTGGATAGAGCCTCACCCACAGCTTACCGACAGGTGCTTTCAACTCAGTTTCGTCCGAGAACGCTCAAGAAAAAGAGGTTAATTGTGTAAATCTTCCCTGACACAAAGCTTAAACCTCAAACAGCGTAATTTGCCCAAGCTCCATTAATGCCAGTGGAGCAGCGATCCCCCTGCCAGTGCCTCTGGGTTGCCCCCTTGGCAGCTGAGAGAGGTGGGCTCTGTGTGGAGCTAAACCTGGTGCAAAGCTGTAGTGGAAAAGCAGGCAAAGAAAGAGGCCGAGTCCCTTGTCGATGGGAAGATTCATCAGGCTCTGCCGGGTGCCACTGCTCACAAAAGTTGAATTATTCAGGTCACACAGCCTCTGATTTGCATGCTGGGCCACCCCTGTTTCCATTTCACTAATAGCTACCCCACTGGGTGGATGATGTGACAGCTCCTGAGTTTGTACATCCTTAAACTGTACTAATTACTGGCTTTGAAGTAACTAAGAGGTTTTATGGCGTCTTCATTAGGGGAATAGTAAGTGGGTGGATACACATGTCAGTCAAGTGAAATGGTAGATGGTCTTTCAGTTAATTTGTCTTGTTAATTTCCTTGTGATATTTGGAGCTGTTGAAGAAGCCTCCTTTGTGGGAATGAAACCAGCTCAAGGTTGTTCTCCTTCCTTACCTACCTGAGCAGCTTTTTGTAGTACAGGTGGAGCTGTCGGACAAATACCCTGAGTGTGGGTATGAGAAGGGGAGGTGCTGCAGGAATGAGGTGTCTGATGAGGACTGGAGAGCTGGTCAGGTGCCCGTGTTCTCATTCGTGTCATAGCTGTGGCACTGATGTTGTTTTGGAGTCACACTGATGCTTTGGAGTCAAAAATCACATAGGCTTCAAGCTCACTTAGGGACCTCTTAATATGTACCAAGAGAGGAGGACGTGCTGTAAAGGGGCAGTTACCAGCTGACTTTCTCAGAGGTGTTTGATCTGATCCTGTTGTGAGTGGTAGCAGTTTAAGCAGCAGTCTCAGCTTCTTTCTGAAGAGTTTTGGTCTGATTTAGGAAGGCTCCAAGTTGAAATAAGGGAAAATCATGCAAAGCCCTCAAGCCCTGGTTTTGTGTACTTCCAGCAGCTTTCTTAGTGGATGTAGCGACCAGTTTGGAAACTTAACAGAAGAATAAAAGTGTAAACAGTTGGAAATAGGGCACAAGATGTTCAGCCCTGTCCAGCTGTGTGTTATTTTCCTGCCTTCCTTTCCCGATGGCAGCTCAGAAGCAAGAAAAAGGGGCAGCCCTTGGGAAGGCTGGGGTGGGCTGGTCAGGGCTCTGGTGGTCTCCTGCAAAAAAAGGTTGTGAAAGCCCTGTAGCAAGAGAAGGAATGATCTCTGGGAATGGACGTGGACCCGAGATAAAAATAGTGAGCTGAAAAAATGTATTTATTCAGCTGAGCCACGGTAATGTTGGTTGAGGAGGGGAAGGCTGCATTCTGCAGAGTGGCATGTGTGACATAAGGAGCATTGCCCAGGTGGTGAAGCAAAGGGGTTAGGGACCACTGACTTGGAGGTTTTGTTTGATTCGATGTGTATGTTCGTTTGCCACAGATACTCATGCAAGCTTTTTTATTTTTTTAAGAAAAAAGAATGTATGTGGGAAAAGTATGGACTTGTAAACTTGCAGCAGGGCTCTTTCTGTCTAAAAGCAGTAGCAGAGTGCAACCACAAAAGATGGAATAGAAACATCCAGCTAGTACTTCAAAAGGTGTGAGTTTATTGTAGACTTCAGCTGCTCTGAAGGAAAACTCCAAAATTTTGTGGCACGCTGGAAAATAAAGGAGTTTCTATCAGAAAAGTTGCACTGAGCTTTGTCTGCCTTTCTAACTGTCCACGAGCTCAGACTCAGCAGCCTGGTGCTGCCCGGTACCCCTGCTGCTGCTGCTCCTCTGGGCATCTTCCAGGGTGCAGCCTGAACCCAAGGCTGGGGACATCTGCACCCCTGCTTGCCTGGGGAGACCCAGCCTGGCAAATATCCTGCCCTGGCACCTCTAACAACAAACCTTCAGATGCCTCATACTGACAGGGTGAAGAATAAGTAGTAAGTCCTACTAAGAAAGAGATTTTTCTGTTGGTTTTTTTTTTTTTAATGGCACATGTGTTACTGAAGTTTGCTGTCATAGCCATGTCAATCATGGGCATGATTTGTCCTTCTAACAGACCCGGTTATAGCAGCAAGATAAATAAATAGAGCACAGAGCTAATTAATTATGGTACTTCTCAGCTTTCCCATGACGTGGAGATCAGAGAAGGCTTGTTGGTAATGCTGAGACAACGGTAGGAAGAGCATCTTACCATTCCTGTGAGTGTTTTATCACAATGAGAGGGATGTTTTATACTCTGGTTTTATGGACTGTCCTTTGAAGTTCTATTTCTTACAGGAATGTGTCATTTTGATTACTCTCGACAAGAAATTTTACAGTGCAACCAGATAAGCCTCTTCTGATTAAAATGGTAAATTTGGTTTTGAAATCTTTCAACAGATTGGGCTTTGGTTTTTCTCTTTTTGCCTCCCTTTTAAACACTGCGTGCAGTGGAATAGAAAAAGACTTCTCCTTGCAACATTTTCCTTTTGATAGTTTAACCCACAACATATATAATTTCTGTAACTGCTTCAGCTTTCAATAGTTGACCGTAGAATAATTACAATTCCTGTTCTTTGTTGTTGTTGTTGTTCACACTAACTCTTTAAATGTCAAGATAGTTTGGACAAAAAAGAATTTGAGGGGGGGGGAAGAGAAATAAAAACTGGGTGTGCATGGGGGGAGGAGGCCCAGGTCAGCCTTTATCCTTCCAAGTCAGCAGAAGCAATTGTTCAGGAATAACTTAGAGATATTTAAATAAATAAATAAATAGTTAAGACCCCTGGAACAGAAGCAAATGCAGAATTTTCAAATTCTTGAGACAATTGAGTAGTATCCACTTTCCACGAGTGTATGTTGGGAGCACGTCAAGCAGATGTTCACCCTTGGCTCTCTAGGGCATCCTTATTTCTGGAGGGTATGAAAAGATGTTTGCTGGAACTGGGAAATGCAGGAAATTCCCACAAAGCCCTGTATGGGTGGTAGGATCCTACCACATATGGGTGGTAGGATTCTTTTACATTAATCCAAGTGGCCAGTGCATCCCATCAAATTTATTAAGCTAAAAATCCTTTAATCTGAGAAGCCAGAAGCAGCAACCAGCTATTTTTGAGCAGAAGGACAGCATCCAGCTCTAAAAGTAGAGAGCTAAATGACCTAGATCCTGTCATTGACTAGGAGCAGAGACGTGAGCCCAGCTGCCCGTGCCTCAGAGACTGTAACTGGTCCAGCACACAGCGTGGCATCTGTTTAGTGGTGCAGAGAGGTGCTGCCCAGCAGGTCACAGGACAAAGGGAAACAACTTCCTTCTTGCTCCACCACGGAGACAGGGAAATTTAGGTAGACCAAAGGTAATTTTCCAAATGGTTTTTGAGGTGGGAAGCTCCTGTCCTCATTTCTTATTGCAAACCAATCTCTTTAAAGCAGAGGGGTGAAAACCCACCATGTAAACGTGGTTTCATTCCAGGTTTATATTGCAGTCTCCTCTCTGGGCTCTGGTTACTGCTTTGATATTATAATGGTGTTATTTCTTGTAACATGGGGCTGCTGTGGGACTCATTAGTCATAAACCTTACCCTTGGAAAATGTAAAAGTCAACATCAACCGTCACTAATAATGTATTTCACCTACTGTTATTGTAAGTATGTGAACACAGCCAGAATCTACTCAGTGCCTGCTCATGCTGTCCTTTGGAAATACCCTTTAGCAAAAACTCTTCCTCTGCTAAGCGCAGGCTCCGCTGAACGTTCGTATTTCACATCTTCCATTCTTTTTCTGCTTATAAAATGAAGCAATTGAACTAGGGGATTGCTGTAAGGTTTATTTCCTCAGGAGGAAATAAAATTTGGGTGTGGACCTGAAAGGAGATGACCGTCTCCACGTTTCATCTCAGGCCACTTCACCATTCCTTCTTGTGAATTCTAAAAAAATCCTTGTGTTTGGAAGTGCCAGGATCTGTTAAATGGAGCACGTTCTGTATATTTAACAGACTAGCTGAAAAGTAGCCCCAGTGTTGTTTGTGATGTGTGGCTTGGTCAGCTGCTTTGGATCAACTCAGCTTTCCCCTGCTCACCAAGGTTGTCTGATTCAAGTGCAGATGATGCTTTTCCTTCTTCCCCACCTGTAAACCAGCTCCTTAAAAGCAGTTACAGCATTGTGCTGAATGACCACGTAAAGCAGCAGTGAGAGCCCTTGTGCTTCTGCTTGGGTGGCTGATTAACTTTCAAAGAGATCTAAGGGAAAAATAAAAGAGCATTGTTGGTGTAATTAAGCAAACCTCCCCCCCCAAAAAAAAATCAGCCAGTAAGTTTCCATGCTAAATCCAATGCATATGAAAATATTCTATAGCTCCTGTGCACTGTGCACATCACATCAAGAGAGAAATGCATCTTTCAGTCACAGTGCCCTTTGTTACTGGTCGTTTAACTTTGGTTGTCTATGTATAAATATATATATTTTAAAATCTTCTAGATGGAAATAGTTGTGGATAGATTGATTGTGAACTGATTTATGATCTGTATTGCACCAGAGAAGTAATTTTATGCATATAACTTCTTTTACAATTACCTCCACAATGATTTCAAAGGATTTCACTGCTTGTGGGAGGCCGTCAATAAGTGGCACTTGCATATTCATCCATTTCAATCTGAGATTTTTAAAGACCTGAGGGAATAGAATGGAGCCACTGGAAATTAATTTTTTCAGCAAGTTTGCTTTTTTCATTTTTTTTAGGGCTAACCATGCTTCAGTGAAAGCTTTTTTTTTTTTTTCCCAAATGAAAGTATTCCAAAATTCACAACTGCTGAAAGCTAAAGATTTCCACCAAAATGTAGCAATTCTTTTCAGTATCCTTTGTTATGCAGTTGAATGTAAATCTTGCATCTGAGCTTTTGTAGATATTTCTTTTCTATTAAATATGCACTATTCCCAAGTGAACGAAACTGCTCAGAAATGAGTTTGTTCTCAGACTAGAAAATCAGCTCTCACAATTTCTCAGATTATTTATTTAACAGAACTATGCTTTTTAAATTGTCCACTTAAAGCTCTCACTCCTGCAGCAACAGAGTATCTGAGGGTTGGTTTCCCACCATCTTTATTTCTCTCCTTTGCATTCAAGAGGCCAAATTCTGCTCCCATCTGACAAGAAGCAAGCAAAGAAATGAATGTGCCCTCTTTCCTTGCTTAGATGTTAACACCCAGTGCCTCCTGCTAGATTGGCAGGTTAGTAGCACTGAGCTGCGGGGAAACAAGCAAGATTTCCAGCAAGCTGTGGTAGGAAACAAATGCCCTGGGACCCTCACACTAGAGCTGGCTGTGCCACGTTGCGATGCATACAGCTGAGCTCCCCAAAGAGTTTACATCACCACGGGGAGCTACTTGCTCAGGTCTCCCGAGCAGTGCGATTGTGTTGATGTCCCTGGCGCCCAGGCTCATCGTTCCTGCCCTTAAGCCAACTGCACTTGGTGTGCTGCTCCCAGTTCTGCAGTGGTGTTGGATGGTGGCAAGTCAGGTATCTCTCAACGTTGCACGATGCCACCTTAGCTGTGGGCAGTGACAGGTGAATGTGCAGCATGCTGGTGTTTCACCCAGTCACTGGTGTGCTGGGAACCGGTTGGGAAGATGTGATATCTGTTCCTCTACCCCAACAACTGTACCCCAGCCCTTAGGGTTAATCGCTAGAAGCGGAGAAAGACTGGGGAGGGGAACCTTTGTTCAAATATTGACTGCAGTTTTGCAGTCTCGAGCTGTATGTAAACACTAGAATAGGCTGAAAAAAAAAATATATACTTCCAAAATTCCTTTTTAATTTGTAATAAATCCATTTTGGAATTTACTAAAGCCAGTGCCAGATGGCCTGGAGCATGTTCTCATTCATATTTCAAAACAGAAAAACCTTTCTCAGAATCTGCAAGCTACGTCTTTTTCATGGGGATGATTTCTGTTGAGCAAGGAAAACTCAGGTTAATTAGGCCAAATAAGCTGATGCAGTCAGAGGCAGAGACGCAGAGGTTGCAAGATTGAAATCCATCAAGACACCATGTCGACAGATGCCCTCTTAACTTCTTTGTTATTTGCTAGGGGGGTTGGCCATGTAATTATATAGAAATATCTTGCTTTTTTTTTTTTTCATTACGATAAATGCACCAATGTAAAAGGTCTTCTTCAGTAGAGTTACAAGATGCAGCCAAGCAAAGCTGCACCTTATGAAGACTACAAGGAAGCTACACTAAGGTGATGGGGATACTGAAAAGGTCCATCTCAGTCGTGTGGACCCCTGTAAAAATGCCCTCAGCTATATGGAAATGAAGACTCTCAGTGCTTTGAGGGGGGATTAGAAGGGAGGACCAGAGCAGAGGAGCCTCTGAGGTTCCTTCCCACCTACCCACGTGCCTATAATTCAGTGATTTGAACTCTGAAAGTCAGGGAGAGCTGGACACCAAACTAGGAAGAAGTACATTAGTAGATGAAGTAGAGCAACACGCCGTACCAAGAGGTGGGACCTGTCATCTCTTTCCAGGCAGTTCAGCAGGTGAAGGATCCCTATCCAAAATGTTTTGCCAGTATTGGATGTGTAAATTGTTCTTTCCTACAGGATTGAAACCTTTCTCAGAAGAGAGAAAGACTTAAACCTAAACTCTCCAGGTTACTGGGGTCCATCTGTTCAGGCCTTAAGTCACTTCTCCTTATTGTCCTCACTGCCTGCACCTCCAGGAGCCTTCAGCTCTAGGCATGCCTTCCTCAAATCCTGGGTGTTTTATAGCCTCTGAAAGTAAATTCAGAGATAGACAGCTGGAAAGATTTAGAATTGCCTTAAATCTGACCAGCAATTCATCTTTTCCAGTGTTAGCAGTGGCCAGCACCAGACATTTCAAAGGAAGAAGCAAAACTTTAAGCAAGCTCTGCAGAGAACCATTGTACTGCAAATGGGGTTTTGCCCCTAATTTCTATAACTTTTGGGGGCACTGCCACCTGCGTGGTTCACAGATATCATCAGGGGCTAAGTTCAGACAGCAAATCTTTTTAAACATAACCCTATAGAGGCTGGAGGTGGAAAGAAATACCTTCTTTGTCCAGATTGTTTCTGTGACACAGAAGGGGGCACACAGCGCTGTGGTGGTGCCCACCAGCAGTCTGTCCCTCTCGGTGTCCGTACAGGTCCATTCTGGGCTCCGTGCCCATCCCTGACCTTTACAGAAGACTGTCAGGAGGGTTTGGCTGTAGCCAAAGCAAGGATGGATGTCTGCCTCCCGTGGCTCTCCAGGCCCTCCCTGCCAGCCTCGGTCGCTCTGAGAACGTGCTGGTGTATCGACAAATTCCATCACTGACAACATGCGTGTCAGACGCAGATCTTCCCCGTTTCTGATTGAGTTATCGATCCGCCTTCAGAGAGCGTGACCTGGATTTATCCCTACACACTGTGCAGGTCTCTGGGCCAGAGAAAATTAAAGTTAATGGGAGAAGGATCCTAGCCAGTCTCAAGAAATAAACACCATCTAACTCAGGTTTAGCACAGGGCTGGGTAGTCCTTTGATAAAAGAAACGTCTCCCACTGTGATGCTCTTAAACTACACTAAGTGCAATAGTTCCCTGTGTCTTCCTTCACTCAGAGCTGAGGCATATTCAAAAGCCAGTGCTGCCTCCTTAAGTCCAAAGTGATGTCTCCCATTTTGGCTGTGTGGTTGCTCCTTCCTCCTGTCTGCAGAAGGAGATGAGAAGCAGGAGGGTGCTGAGCTGAAGGCCCTGGGGTGGGACTCTGGAAAGACTCGTGGCTTTGGCTAAGTCAGCAATTTCACAATCACAGAGTCAGGATGGTAGGGGCTGGAAGAGCCCTTGAAAAATCATCAAGTCCAACGCCCCTGCCAGAGCAGGGTCACCTAGATCAGGTCACACAGAAACAGATCCAGGTGGGGTTGGAAAGTCTCCAGAGAAGGAGACTCCACAGCCTCTCTGGGCAGCCTCTTCCAGGCTCTGGCACCCTCACTGTGGAAAAGTTTCTCCTCGTGTTTCCATGGAACCTCCTGTGTTCCAGTTGCACCCATTGCCCCGTGTCCTGTCATTGGACGTCAGTGAGCAGAGCCTGGCTCCAGCCTCCTGCCACTCACCCTTTCCATATTTATAACCAACAATGAGCTCACCCCTCAGTC
>JANIJG010004848.1:0-13297 GCA_024611175.1 Megaceryle torquata | reverse complement strand
AACACTCCAGACGTGGCCTCAGCAGGGCAGAGTAGAGGGGAGGAGAACCTCTCTCCACCTCCTAACCACAGCCCAGGGTGCCACTGGCCACAGGGACACAGAATGAGAAGCAGGAGGGTGCTGAGCTGAAGGCACTGGGATAGGACTCTGGAAAGACTCATGACTCTGACTAAGTCAGCAGTTTCTTTGTGGCTCTGTTTAGGTACCTGTGGCCATGTCTTGATGTTTCTACTCAGCAGGATCTCCCTTTCCCCAGTGCTCGGCCTTCACTCTTTGGCAGGGCAGTGCCCGGGTGCCACCAAGCACAGTGGATACCCAGCCCCTGGGGAATGCTGTTGTACCCAGGTAATTCTACTGGTGACAGAGCTGGCTCATGGTACTGTACCAAACAAGAGCAGCTGCTCTGTCTTGCCCAGTCTGTTAGCGAGCAGTGACTTCACTTTCTTAGTACCCAACAGAACCTGGTTCGTTCTTGGAGTATCTTGATGCATCTGTGCAGAAGATACTTTTGGGTCCTAACAAAAAATGCCTTTACCTTCTTTTAGTTAGTGTGTCAGAGGGATCATGGCCAGGACACTGGAAATCCTAGGTTTATGGTTAGCCCGACTACAGGCTCGCCAAGTGAGGCGGTGGCTTCGTCACACTGCACCACTTTCCTGTGTTTTCCTCCCCTTGTGTTTGCTTAGGTGGTGGCTCCTTGGGGCAGCGGCAGTTGCCAGAGCCCCACGAACACTCAGCTCTCCTACCTGGCCAGCTGGCCTGGAACTGTCTTTGCTGCTGCTAAAAACTGATGGTGTTAACAAGTGAAGAAAACTCCTCCGCTCTTGGCTAGCTCTAGACCTCCGTCCCATGGTCAGTGGAACACCGACGAAGGGACACTGGTGGACAGTGTGATGCGCACACGTGCGTGCCCGCTGTCTCTCTCTCTCCGTGGTTAATGTCTGCTCAGTGCTGGTGGAGCCTCTTTTGAAGAAGTGCTCATGCTGTGCTCTCCTAATGCCAGAGGGACACATCTTTGTGTATTTTTCTTTGGCAGTTTTGTGGCGAGTGCTGTGGTTGGCGTGTAGACTGCGACGTTACAGGGTGGGAGAAGCTGGAATATAATTACAAGTCACTGCTCTCTGCAGCCAGCTCTGTAGCTTAGACAAGGGATGGACAGAGCATTTTTCCCATGGTGTCAGGGGAGCACGGAGGATGCCCCATTTGCTGAGGATTTGTGCAGATCTGAGGGGCAGGGAGTTCTGTTTGGGAAGGGGAAACAGCCGTTGAGGAGCAGGAAGAAAGCAGAAAACTAGAAAAGCTGCAGAGCTCCTCATGCATTAAGAAAGCTACTAGGAAATAACTCATACTTCATACTCAAACTTCATAATCCAGAGTCCATCTATTTTCAGTAGACCTGGGCTGGATACACTTTAATATTGGGAGGAGTGGAAAAACTATGGCAATCTTTTCCCTCTTTGTAGTAACACATTCCTCGATGTGTTTTAAGACAATTGGTCCCTGTCATGTGATCTGCCTTTTCTAGCAGAGAGGTGTTTGGAGGCATGAACCTTCTTTCTGGATGCTCTGTTCTCTGTGTTGACAGTTCCTTTTGGTTTTGCTATTCAGAGCCTTTGATGCACGTTTACAGCATCAAACGTTACGTTTACTTTGTGCGTGTTTCCAGCTCAGCCTCACTGCAGAGAAGACTACTTCTGGTGTCCACAGAGCTTGCAGAATTATTATTTATTCATTATTTTGAAATAAATAAGGAGCTCTCAGAAGCGCTTTGAGTGCACAAATTGCAGAAGCAAAAGCATTTATTTGTGATTAAGATGAGTTGGATAGGAACAGAGAAAGTGAACAGTAAAATAAGGGCTAATAATTTCCAGTACTTTAAAGAAAATGCTCGGGTTTGGTAGTAGTTTAGTAACACTGGCCCATTTGACAGGTCCAGTCTTGCAGGCTTGTAAGCCTCTACCCAGGGAAGTGGTTATATTTTGGAAAAAGCAGACAAACTTTCAGGCACAAAAGTTCTTCAGCTTATCTCCAAACCTTTAGTGAGCAAAGGCATTTTTCCTGTTTCATTTTCTTTGTTTCCCATGAGTAAATCTGTCTGAGTTCCTACAAATCTTGCCTTACTGTGTGTTCAAGTAAAGCAGCCCTATGTCTCTATGACTCCCCTGTTATTTGCTTAGCGGTCTTACACATACGAGGAGAAGATATTGTCTCCCTGCAGATGATTTGGTGTTAAGAAGATGTTACAGTCAACAGTTTTTAAATTCTCACTATGAAAATTTGGCTCCTGAGTTGTAAATACTCAGGGTTAGATACTTTCAGGAGTGAGTGAGTATATATCACCAGAACTGCATGCATGGTTTTCTTAAAACAACCCCAAAATCACAGCCAGGTGCTAAACAAAGAAGCTGATTTTCCACTGAGCTGAATTCTTGAAACTCCTGACAGCCAGAGGTTATTAAGATTAAATTAAAGTAAAAAGGGATGCTTTCCTGTAGAGGATTGAACCTACTCGGAGTCTCACTTTGGTTATTTGTGTAAGAAAATGCTGGCCCGAGGTTTCATTTCTGCTCAGGCTTCTCTGTTTCACAGGGGGAAAATGAAGATAGATGATCAGATAAGGTCAAAACTCCCTTCTCACATATGCCTGGTAAATCTGAACTATTTCCCCACTTCTTTCCATTCAGCTGAGGTAAGCCTGGGATCCCAGCAGTGAAGCTAGCAGCCTGGCTGCACTCATACTGCTGCCACAAGGTGCTGAGTGCTACAGAAAAAGCTTCAGGTTCGGGGGTTTTTTTCTTAAAAAAATCCCACCTGAAAACAGTGAGCATGTCCTGTGATTTAAAACTCTGATAGGTTCTGGTGCATCCCTAGAAACAGAGGGAGGGAGCAGCAGTACCTCCAGCTGGGAAGCTGCATTGGAAGTGTGGAGCGTCTATCTGAAAAGAGACACCTGGGGAAGTGAAGATCCTAATAAATAAGCATCCTGGGCTTTGAGCCCTTGTGAGTGGTTGTAAGAGAACAGTTGGAAAGTCTTAAGTGAGGGTGTCTTTCTCGTGCGCAGCTGACCGAGTGTGTTGCTTACAGTTGCCATGTGTCAAGATGTTTCTTGCTCATTAGTTTTACACTGATGGAAAGCAACTTTAAATCACTCTTTAGAGGAATCCACCGTGAGGCATGCCAGCTGTGTGCCAGATGAAGGAGTTGTAAAGTCATGTTGGACAGGCAAGAATATACCAGAGAGAGAGATTTAAAGTCATGAGAAAGATAATTACTTTGCACTCAGAGATTAGCCATAGGAAAGGAAAGAATTATACTCTGCATTTGTTAGAAGGTTTCCTGCTCCCTCCGTCCCACTCGCACATGCACACACATGCACACAGCTGAATTTACTGTCACAGTGTCAGGTTAACCAGGACTGCCCAGCACGGGAGAAATCCTTATGGGAAGATTTCTCAGCAAGTGTGGACACACTCCTTTCTTTTTTGTTGTGTTTGCTTTTACACTACAGACTGCAGGAGTTGCCCCAGATGGGATGGATTTAGCTGCTTTGCTTGTTAAGAGGGTTTGAAAGCATTGCCCCTCTCTCATGACTCTTTCTGAAAGGGTAGGACTGGAGCTGAGGCAGGCAGTGGGCAGCACGGCTCCGGTGGGGGTGAGGAAGGGGATGGTGGAGGAGCCTGCTCGGGCCAGAAGAAAGCATGGCTGAACAACCAAGAGTGGACCAGGTAATCCCAACCATGTGCTCAGGGCAACTTCAGTGCCTAAAACCAAGAGCTCTTTGCTGCACCAGTCTACCTTACCAGCTCCGCAAGGTAGAGGTACTAAAGCTGTCCTTTTCTTCAGGCTTCTTAAAACATCTGATGGCTACTGTCACAAATGCTCTGGTCCATTCAGACCAGAAGTTCCAGCTTCTCTGTTTTTTGTTGGTTTTTGGGTTTTTTAATCCTTCCAGTTTAGTGCTGTTATTCTTTCAGACCGAATTATTAGTCTTTTGAGGCACCACCACAGTGTTTCCAGGGGTTTTGGAGCACGTTGGCTATGTGGAAAGCTATGAACTGGTGAGCTGGGGGGGTTCTGGTTCCCAGGGCAGAGCTGATGTGCTGCAAGCCCTGGCCTTGCTGCCCACGTCCCCCACGCTGCACAGCTGGACATTTTGGAACTGAGCAGATGTTGCCTAGTAAACAGAGAGCTGATTTGGAGGGATCTCAGCCTTGGTCACTCAGTCACTGTTTGCATTACAGTAATACCTCTGAGCGCTGTCTCAGGTGAAAGGCTGACATGAATGCTGTCAAAAGAGTAAAAACAAACAAAATTGCTTTCAATGTCTAAAAGATCTGTTGGACAACCATTTAATTTTCTCCTAAGTGACACAGGCACCCCAAGTATGGTCAGTGGGTATCTGAGGAAAATGCAATCAGTTAAATGTTTCTGCTTAAAATAATAAGGTGGGGTTTTTTTTAGTTTGGTGTTTTGTTTGTTTGTTTTTTCCTAAGGAAATGTTTTGAACTTCTTCTAAAAGGCCACCAGCAGATGCTCTGACACCATCACCCTGCTCCCAGAAGGGCAGCAGATGAGATGTGGGGTTTGCATTGCGTGTAATCATCCTTAGTGTAATGAAATTCTCCTTTTGGTCGTTGATTTGGGTTTGGTTTTTTAAGTCATTCTATCTAAATGGAAGTATCTTTACAGGAAATTTCTTTCTGCACATTTGTCAGGGTCTTAACCACCACATCTGCAAACATCCCTGCTGCCTGCAGATGGGAATTACAGCCCTGTGAAGTCTCTATAATGCGACCCCTATTACCTGCCCCCCTTCCTCCCTTTTATCTAGCTTTGTGCATGGATGGACCTTTTGGAAAGTTATAATTTGGATGTGAAACAATTATCCTAAAACAGTTAGCCAGAGCAGAGTGGACACACAAATTTATCTTCTCTCTCTCTCTTTTGGTGAAGAACATCTATCTTCCATGACCTCTTGATTACTGAAGCCTTCAAAATATATTCTTTGGTCGGTGACACTGTGCTCAGTGCAGGGCTGAGCATTAAATATCACCCTCTGTGATTAATTGGAAGTTAATTAAATCTATCACTGAAACAATGAGAAGGCAATGATCTATGTAATCATTGAAATAGTAAATGAAATGATGTAAGGGCTTCCCATTTCACTTATTGACAGTGATGGAGGGGTGACTAAGCCCTGCTGCTCAGCTGTGTTTTCTGCCTGACCACACAGCCCTGCTCAGGCAGATGCAAACTTCCCCACTGAACCAAGTGGTGATGAGGAGCTATTAATGGTGGTCTCCTAGATGCTGCTTTTCCTTTGCCACCTTCGGACGCTGCTAAGAAGGCCTCGAAGGTAACTGTTATTTTGGGTGCGTGGTGCAAGCAGCAATCCCAAGGGACAGGGATTTCAGTACCGTGCGCGGATCACCCTGCTGTTTTCAGCTTGAATGGAAATGGTGCTGCTTTGATTGCTTGGTAAACAGTAACATGCCATTCTTTATTTTCTAATTTTTCAAGCACTTCTTACCTGAATCTAGAGTTTTTTGATAGCTCTGAATGGTGCTGCTCATCCCCTCCTGGCAAGAAATGTCAGGAACAGGGGGATTTTCTTCTTGATAGAACAGTCTAAGCAGCAAAGAACCCTCAGATACGTGAAAGGATGCCTGGAAAAGATGGTCTATGTTGTAGCCAGTACCCCACCAATTTCTCTGGGTGTATTTTGGGGGAGAATAAAGATATTATTCTCTTTCCTCCCAAATGACATTGTGATAGATATTCCTTTTGGATGCTGCTCCGCGGTGTGAAAATATGGCTTGTTTTTTCATGCCATAGGAAATGGTTTGTAATATTTATTTCTTATTTCAGGTGTGTGATAACACCAGGTATCCCCTCAGACCCCACTCTCAATAGATCTTCTCTCACTCTGGGAACAAAAGAATGGCAGCCTCGAAGGAAAGGTCTAGAAGTTGTCCATTCCCTCTCTTCTCTCCCACCTTGTTTTTCTCCTCACACTATCCCCTCTAGATGTGCACCTCTAGAAGGCCAGAAGTCTGTGTGCTCCCCTTTGACAGGATGGGCTTGGTTCTTTGCCCTGGCTCACTGGGCTTTCAAAGTGCACCCGCAAGCTCAAAAGGCTCACACAATTAAAGGAGGTTCCCTTATCTTGCCCGTTGGTTCAGTTGTAATGCACTCTTTAACCAGGAGACTTTATCACTTCTGATGGACTACTTGTCCTTCCACGCCTGCCTTTCTGCTCCACATCTCTAATTCCACTTGTCCCATAGCAGACATGGTTCTTTTCTCCTCTGGGCCAGCTCTGAGGGCTGGAGAGTAACCATGGCTTTACCATGGCAGGCTCTGGTCTTTCAGAAGCAGAAAGCAGCCCCCCACAGAGGCTTAGCTTCATTAAGTCATGTGCTGTAAAACACAGCACAGAGAAATCATCTGCTGTCCAAAGAGTTTACAAGCAAAGTAGTGTAAGCTTCTCATCTCTCTAGGAGTAGCTTAAGAACATCTGTGTCGCACTCTGATCCTCAGTCCTCATCTCTTTCACGGGTAGAATGTTTTATTCCCTCCAGCAATGTCTTCTACTAAAAGAAAAAAAAAAACAAAACCCAGTGGCTGTGCATGCAAGGAGGGCTGAAAAGGCCTTTCCAAACACCCATCAGGAAGGAAAATAGATCCTCATTTTCCTTCCTCGCTCTCCTGACTCTGCATCTTCCAGTTTCTGTGTCCTTTTCTTACAGGTAACCAGAGGTGATGTCCAATTTGTTTAATTAAATGAAAACTAAACCCAGCACTAAGCAATAGCTCCTGACTAAGCAGGAAGGAACCATTATTTATCATGAGAGCCCTTTCTGTGTGGCCTCCTCACTAACAGCAATAAATTAGTAACCCCACGGTATCCTGATAACTACAGGAGGTTTCAGGCACCTGCTGAAACCACTGTGGTCAGGAGATAGTGTTACTAGGTTCTATCTCTGTCTTTCTTTGGGCAATACAGGAATTATTTTTGAGATGATCAAAGGGAAATCGTCTCCGTTCCAGGAGAGTTTGAAATGCTTGGTCCTCACTTGAGAAAATCCTGGCCTTTTTTCTCTGTAGCCAGTTGAAGGGTCTGGGTTTTTCCCTGCAAATCAGCTTTACTAATTTTATTTGCTTGCCAGAACAGATTGGTTTGGTTTAGGGACCTGAAATCCATCAGGTGAACTGTTGGCATAAGGCACCTGCCATCTGAAAAGGTATCGAGGGACTGTGTGGGTGAGGTGGGCAGCAGTGGACTGGCTGAGCTGGCGTGTTCTGCCAGCTGCTGGGAGAGGCAGTGCTGTCTGCCTCCTTCTGACAGCAAAGAAAGGAGCAGGGACTCAAAATCAGACCCAGCCCAGCCAGAAGACAGCGCTGGCTTCACTCTTCTGCCACAGCTGCACCTCGATCCCCAAGATAAAGCTTGTGGGAAAAACGAACCCAGATTCCTGGGTAAAGAATCGTTCAGAGCACGTTTAATATTCAAGGTCAAGTTCCTATCATTTATTATTTATTGAGCTCTGTGAGCTTGCTCAGCAGCCCACACTATGTAAAGACACAGACTCTATCCTAATGGATTTGCAATCGCAATGGCACAGCGTAGGATAGAGATTGGTACATATTATACCTGGTGGCCAGGTCACAGGCTGGTCTTGGAACAATGCAGAGCTTCTTTTAAAAGCTTCTTCCATTAGTAGTCCATTAGAGTGGCATAAACTTTTTAGATTTGAACAATTAATCCTCCTAAAAATATTCAAATGGATCTGTTGAATATTTTCAATGCATTTAGCACGTGTGGAACGCACTGACCTGACACAAGTAGGTATCTGTGTCTTCCTAGCCGCAAAGCAGTGACAGCAGGGAGTCTAGACAAGTGGTTTCATGTTTTTCTGTAGTGATGCAATCAGTTTAAAACCACTGCCACACACCAGCCCCTGCTTCAGAATGTTGTCAGAGCCAGAGCAAGTGGTTAGGATAAGAGGCTGGTGCCACCAGTTCTGGGGCACGCAGGCTTTGCGGGGTGCTCTGTGAAGCCAGCTTTGCACGTGCCTCACAGATGTGGGTTTCCAGAAGAGATCTGTGACGTGGCAGGTTAATCTCTGCTCTCTGTGATGGGACCCAAAAGGTAGCACCCACCCCTCCCTCCCCAGACCTAAGTCTGGCCCCCTCCATGGAAAGCAATGGGAATGTGGCAACGTGGGGCAGTGAAGGGAGCTGTGCTGGTAGCTCTCCAGATCCACTCTCTTGGGAGGGTGAGGAAGCAAAGAGAAGCTCAGTTTAGCAAAGCAGCTTCCATCAGCTAGTCCAGGAAGCCACAAATGGCAAAAAGTCCTGGAGAGCTGAACTGTAGCCCTCACAGAAGAAACCTGCCATGAGACTTCTCTTAAAGACTAAAATTCCCAGCTGGGCATGGAAAAGAAATAACCATCTGGAAAAGGAGCAAACGGGGAGAGACTGCTTTTGAAATCACAGTAAAATGGGTAACACCACCAGTTGTGGTTGACATGGTTCACAGAAAGGCAGGCGTGGATACTTTATTGGGCTGTTATTTCTCTGGGTAAATAGACTGTTACTTGATTTTTTTCGTTCCAAGAGCAAGCTTTTGATTTCTTCTTTTGCCATTAGCGTCTGTTAGAGCTGTGTGCTTGTGAGGGGTGTGTTTCTGCACTCACTTCCGTGCAAGCCTGTGTCTCAGGGACAGGTATGTGCCTCTGTGCTAGTGAAGCTGTGGTTTATTTTCCCCTTTTTTATCCCCTGCAGTGCCCTGTATATTCCCTCTGGATGCTGTTCCTACTGAGGCAGAAGCCAAATCGCAACAGGGACGTGTGGCGTTTTCCAATTCACCCTTTGCACTTTTTGAACCCCGGGTTACTTCTTAATTTCCCCTTAACCCTTCTGCCTGCAGAGCATCCTTTGTGCTGTTTCAAGAAGCTCACACAGTTAGGGACGTTGGTGGTAAGCTCACAGAATAGGTCTATGGAGGCTGGGGATGGAATAAGAGCTACGGTGTCGCTTCTACTGTACGAGGAGCTTGGACGTCATTTCTCAGCACTGGATTTTTTTCCCAATAAGTTAGCTTCCTAATGGCTTTGTAGTGGAATTCTGAGTACATACCCTTCATACTTAGAGCTGAGGTATGGGTTTGGTAGGACCTATGTTTTTCTCTACCCTCTGAGTCATGTTCTGCTGTCTGCTGAGCGCTGCTCAGCTGCACTCCTGGTCCCTGGCAAGGGCAGAGAGGTTCCAGTGGAGCTTGAGTTTGATGGTTAAAAACAAGTTTCTCAAAGACTTTCATAACTATGAGAGACATTTGGGGAATCCTGTCAGCGTCTCTTGAGATACTGCCAGGAAATCACACGGAAATTTACAACTGTCCTGCTAAAACTAGGGAAGAGCTGGTTCCTTCAGCATAGCAATAGCTCCAGGCAGCTATTTCTTAACACAGAACATAATTAGGCAAACCCACTGAAACCCAGCTCTGCATTTGGTGGCATTTCTGTTCGAAGCTCATCCTCTCGGTCATATACTGCACAAGAGAAAGGCTTTCTATTCTCTCGGGGCTTCTGTGTGTTTGAAGGGCTTTTTGTGTATACAGAGCAGCTCCGTGGGGATGTTTCCCACCTCACTAGCAGTGGGAGCTACCAGGACTGCTGAGGAACATCTCAGCAGCAGGACTGTTCCCTTGACAACAAAACACCACGGCAAGAATTTACTACAATTAAGCTGCTTCGGTAGAAGAAACTTGAAACATTTAAGGGAGAGACGAGAAAGCAGGACACAGTTTTGCCTTTTGTGTGTCTCTCGCTGCCTGGAAATGTTTTGCCAATTTTTCTGAAGATATATCCATCACCAGCCCTGAGGATCTGCTGAATACTTTGTGGGCTTAAAAAAAAAAGACCTCATGATTCCCATATGCCCTCCAACCCTTTCTTGCTTCTAATTTCAAAGGCCCTTTTGAGTGGGAAACAAAAGGTTAATTTTCTCCAGCTTGCCCAGACTGACTTAATGTAACAGAAGGCAGCAAATTGTATTGATTTAGTGACATGCAACTGTCCAGAAAGAGCTATTTATACATTATTCAGGACAAACACTGTCATAATGGACAAACAGCAGCAGCATCTGGGATGTTAATGTCTACAAATAAGATTATTCTTTGAAAGGATTAGGACGAAGCATTTTGTGTAATTAGATTTCTCAGTTTCAGGAATGAATTGCCTTTTAGCAGTAAAAGCTGTCACTGAGGGAGCCATTAGCTCCTTATAACTGAATTAAATGCATAATTAGTGACATGATCGCATTAGGATTTGTTTCATTTTTAACTGAGCTGGGGCGCAGGGGGGTGGTCTTTTCCAGGTCACCACGGCCCACCTGGGTGGGGACCGGCCTCAGCTGGCATGCTGGAGTCAGTAAAAGTCAGGCGCGTGTGAACGGGAGCCGGGGCCTCGCCACGGCGCTCGCGGGGCTATTCATCACTGGGTGGTGGGTGACAGTGACTGATGGGCTCGGCCCGGGCCTGGCACTTCACCAGTGCAAGAATCAT
The DNA here is from genome assembly GCA_024611175.1 of Megaceryle torquata. Classification (NCBI taxonomy): domain Eukaryota; kingdom Metazoa; phylum Chordata; class Aves; order Coraciiformes; family Cerylidae; genus Megaceryle; species Megaceryle torquata. The sequence goes on along the minus strand of JANIJG010004848.1, from coordinate 2,730 downwards.
ACGAGCCAGGGAGCAGAATGACAGCTGGAGCGCCGTGTCAAGTGGTGTAGAGACCAGAGCTATTAATAATCTGTGCCACATGATCTGCGCCGCCAGAAAACAATGATTTAGACATTGGTTAGAATAAAGATTTCACATTTAGTATGTGTGGACTAGCCCAGCACCAGAGGAATAAATCGCTATTCAATCAGCATGTATGAAAATAAGGCAATGAATACATTAAGGGGTAGCAAAAAAGGAGGGGAGTGCCAAAGCCCTGGTCCAGGATGAATACTGTTAATCAGTATTTCCTCAAGCTTCGGTGAAGCCTGCGAGTGATGGCATTAAGTGGTGCTGGAAGAGCTGCTCTTAAAGCTCTCTGGCCTGCTGCAAGTGGCAAGGAAGTCACATAGGTCCCCAGATTTAGCATCCTGTCCTCCTGGTCCTGATAAGCCCTCACATGTGCTGCAACTCTGTCAGAATGTACCGATCCTATCCGAAAAAGCACAGAGGACACCTTCTGCCAAGGGGCACCCGTTCCTCTGGAGAAACAGGCTGCTCATCGCCTGGATGGGTGTACTCTGCTGGCTATAAACTGGCTGGATGGCTGGGGCCGAGAGTGGTGGTGAACAGAGTTAAACCAGTTGGTGGCCAGCTCAGTACTGGGGGCAGTTCTGTTTAATATCTTTATCAACAATCTGAACAACAGCACCCTTAGTAAGTTTGCAGACAACACCAAGTTAGGCAGGTGTGTTGATCTGCTTGAGGGTGGGAATCTGGAGGGATCAGTTCATCCTGTCCAAATTCCAGAGAGGGGTCTGGACAGGATGAATTGATGAGCCAAGGTCAGTGGTGTGAGGTTCTACAAGGCCAAGTGCCGGGTCCTGCATTTCAGTCACAACAACCCCAAGCAACGCTCCAGGCTTGGGACAGAGTGGCTGGAAAGCTGCCTGGCAGAAAAGGACGGGGGTGTATTGGCCAACAACCAGCTCAGTATGAGCCAGCAGTGTGCCCAGGTGGCCAAGAGCATCCTGGCCTGGATCTGAAGTAGTGTGGCCAGCAGGTCTAGAGAAGTGATCATCCCCCTGGTGAGGCCACACCTCGAATACTGGGGTCAGTTTTAAGCCCCTCACTACAAGAAGCACACTGAGGTGCTGGAGCAGGTCCAGAGAAGGGCAAGGAAGCTGTGAGGGGTCTGGAGAACCTGTCTGGTGAGGAGAGGCTGAGGGAGCTGGGGTGGTTTAGTCTGGAGAAGAGAAGGCTGAGGGGAGACCTTACTGCTCTCTACAACTGCCTGAAAGGAGGTTGGAGTGAGGTGGGTGTTGGTCTCTTCTCCCAAGTAAAGAGTGACAGGATGAGAGGAAATGGCCTGAAGTTGTGCCAGGGAAGGTTTAGACTGGATAGTAGGCAAAATTTCTTTATGGAAAGGGTTACCGAGCCCTGGAACAGGCTGCCTGGGGATGTGGTGGAGTTACTGTCCCTGGAGTTATTTCAAGGATGTGTAGACATGGCACTTAGGGAAATGGTTTAGTGATGGACTTGTCGGTGTTTAGAGTTGGACTCAATGATCTTAAAGGTCTTTTCCAGCCTAAATGATTCTATGACCTGCCTGGTGCACCTACATCTTTTCCAACCTCTACTATGTCAAAGGGAAAAAAATTGTCATGTGCACCAGCACACTCCAGACCCAATGACCATGCGGACCCAGGAGGGTCTGAGGCTCATTCTCCAGAGAAGATGCACAAGGCAAATCCATCCTTAGCCCCTCCACAGGAGGGTCAGCCGTGAACCTGGTGGGGCTCGGCAGAAGGTTTGCAGCCACCAGATTTTTGTCGTCGTTCTGCTTCGGTGACTTTTGTAACAGTTTTTGCTGAGGTATAAAGCTGAATGGCTTTGCTGGTGGTTTTGTCCTCAGTTCTGGCTCTCCCTTGCCACTTAAATACCAATAGTGAGCCTGTTTTGCCCATTGTGCACCTCAGCTGTGCTCGTTGGTTGCTGTTCGGATGCTTCCTCCAAATACTGGGTTTTGCCAGGATAATTTAGCTATTCCTCCTTCCTTTATGGTCACGTTATGGATGGCTTAGACTGACAGAATGGGCATCTAAGCTCAAATTCCCAGAGTTCATGTGCAGGCACCAGCTGAAATCCTGCCTCTCCCTTCGGAGAGACGTGTTTAGACAATTTCACTCTACTCCTGTGTGGACTCATTCTGCTTTGGCTCATCTAATTGTCATCTGAACTCCTATGCCGCGTTCTGTCTGTGCATCTTGTCTTGACTGGTGGCTGAGAAGGTCTTACTGAGGACCAGATTTTGGCTATCCCAGGTGCTAACTGCTGGAAACAAGCATGGTTCCTGCTGCAAAGAATAAAACATCTTATGGTTTGTCAGGGAGTGATTTTAGGGGTGTAATGCACTGATGGAAATTGTTGGGGTGTGATGAGCAATCAGTCCCACGCTTGAAAACAGGAGGTCGGAGTAAGTCTCAGAGTGCAGAGCAGTTGAGGAGCAGCAGAGGAGCACTCAGGAAGGTTGGCAGGTGCAGGGACACCTCAGCTGCTCCTGCTCCTCACATTCAGCTGTCACGAAGGGCCTTTCAGTGTCCCATATACTTTTGCAGGGTTTTTTCCTCCCCTTTTCTTTTTCTTTTTCTTTTTTTTTTTTTGTTTTTGTTTTTGTTTTTTTTGTGTGTGTTTGCTTTTGTTTTGTTGCCACTTCTTTCACCACCCCTGAATCAAACCGTTAAATGAGTG